>SRMA01026909.1:140654-184079 GCA_007224835.1 Danionella cerebrum
GTCAGTTACTATAGTAAACAGCTGTAACGGTTGTATAAAACATCAGTGGATGTCAGATACTATGGTGAACAGCTGTAACGGTTGTATAAAACATCGGTGGATGTCAGTTACCATGGTGAACAGCTGTAACAGTTGTATAAAACATCAGTGGATGTCAGTTATTATAGTGAACAGCTGTAACGGTTGTATAAAACATCAGTGGATGTCAGTTACTATAGTGAACAGCTGTAACAGTTGTATAAATCATCAGTGGATGTCAGTTACTATAGTAAACAGCTGTAACTGTTGTAGAAATCATCAGTGGATGTCAGATACTATAGTGAACAGCTGTAACGGTTGTATAAAACATCAGTGGATGTCAGATACTATGGTGAACAGCTGTAACGGTTGTATAAAACATCGGTGGATGTCAGTTACCATGGTGAACAGCTGTAACAGTTGTATAAAACATCAGTGGATGTCAGTTATTATAGTGAACAGCTGTAATGGTTGTAAAAAACATCAGTGGATGTCAGATACAAAGGTGAACAGCTGTAACGGCTGTATAAAACATCAGTGGATGTCAGTTACTATGGTGAACAGCTGTAAAGGTTGTATAAAGCATCGTTTATGGCCGTTACCATGGTGAACGATTGTGAGCTAACGGTTGTCGGTTGACAGTTAACGGTAGCGGAGGGCGCTCTTCCTCCTGCAGCAGTATTTTGCAAACCACAACCACAAACTAGGTAATGATCCCTTGAAATCACACGTGGATTTGGAACAGCGTTTTGGACTACTAGCGTTAGCGGTTTGGTGTGAGAAAAACTATTGGAACAGAAAGCCGTTAGCTCACGCGCTGAGCGGATGTCATGCGCCCTTCTCGTACTCCTGGTGTCCAGAGAGAGAATGAGAGACTCACCCACGCGATGGTGGCGGTTTACTGCCATCACCGTCGCTGTCCAGGGTCGGGGGCTCCCGGTAGTCGAACGGAGACCGTACACTCTCCGCCATTACCTGCTCCGGTGCGCATGCGCAGATGCCCTGTGAAACGACGGCCAAGCGCGAGAAACGTTTAAAATATAGCATTTTCGAATTTGGGTAGATAAAGTCTATGACGTGTAACGTTAAGTTGTTAACGTTAATAGATATATGTTTTCTTTAAATTAGTTGCCAATTGCAAAATTTTGCTAACGCAAACCAAAAACAAATTAGAACAAGACTTTCAGTGTCATCTCACAATTTATTGATTATTAACATGTGCATTAAATAGTGATTACAACCTAGTCATGTGATAAAAATACTATAATGCAAATCCTATAGCAAAATTCACAGCATTTCCAAAGTAAAAAAGTCAGTAACCTCAGTAGCATTAAAGGACATTTGTTATATAAATAAACATTTAAATAAATATAAATAAATATGATAATTGGTAGTTGATTCTATAGTGTAAGCATTTTACTGATAACACTTTTTTCTGACTAGTCAGTGGTAATGATGCAGCAATTCACAGTTTAAAATACAGCAAAGCAGTCGCTAACAAAGCAGTCGCAACATTAGTGCAAAGATATATTATTATTCGTGGTGATAGATTTAAAATGAAAAATTAATAGCACTTCATCCATGAATATTTATTGTTCCATTTGTATTATTTCACCTGCAGATGAGCACACCTCACACCAGCAGATTGGGATGCCCCCATTCTTTCCTGGTTATACTGGTGAAAGGGGAACATTCATAAAATGACCATGAAGCTCAGGAAGATGAGCATAGAAACTCATCCTGAAGCTCTGTGATAAAACATGAAACCTTTAATTTAGATCTGGCACTCCTGGATATCTAAGGGGTTAGTATTTGACAGTGAACACTGGGTAAAACATCTCAACTTGTTCTAACTGAGCTGAATAGAGTTCAGTGATGCAACTCCTGGCTCAAGTTCTGCAGAGATGCAGCTGGGTGGGAAATGCAGATCTACAGGATCTGCTCTTGGGCTGGTGGTGGTCTCCCCATGTGTATGGTATGAAGGGTGTGCGAGGCTGCTTCGCTCCAGTGCACCAGCTCATGCAACACCCTGAAGGTCCAGAGTTTAACTGCGAAGCCTCCAGCACCTTCCACCTCATCCTCTGCCTGGAAAACACACAGAGATGAGATTGAAAAACACAAACAGAGATCAAACACCATGTGAAAGACTGCAGGAGATGATCCTCTGGATCTAGTAATTCACTAGTAAAAGAGTATAAAACAAAATATGTGTCTGTGTAGAGTCACATTCTGATTCATTGTACGTGATCTGTCTAATATTTTATAAGATAAATCACAGGCTTTAGCTCAGAAACAACAGAAGGCATGTGAATAAAAAGAAAACTAAATCATGTTAGGTTAAGGCAGTTCTGTATGGAGCGTGTACGGGTTAGCTTCTACAGGGTGAGATTTATATATCTCCGAATGCACAGGCACAGATGCCTAAAATTAAATTTGTGTTTGCAGAAATATTTTTGTACTTGTAACAGTGACTGTGTGACGTTCTTAACCCTTAGAAGTGTGCGCCAATCACACCGGCTCTTTTAAATGAAGTATAAATGACTCTTGTCATTAGTATCCTTTAATGTGTAGGTTTCAAATATATTACTAACTTTGAAACTTTTGGTTTTAAATGACATAAGTTGCAAGGTAATTCAAATTAGAAAATGTGCGATTCATTTTATTGACTGCAAATCGGTGTCATCAGTGCCATCTAGAAAGGAAAAGAAGTTATATTGTTTTGTTGTAAAATACATTTTATTTCGATTAATTTTGCAATCTTTGTTGCAAAATGGCACTAAAATACTTGCATGAGCTTTAGGAGTTTTCAGGCTTGTTGTGGAATTATTGTGCAATTGTGTAAAAAATATATTGGTTAAAAAGGGAAGGTTGTACTGCATCAAGTGTCACCACAAAAAGTTTGAAAGCTAATTAGAGCAAATTGTGAAGTAGTAAAAAACCAGACTGTGCCCTAACTTTAGGGCACAAATAACGTTTGTGCTGGCTATTAATATGTTATATGTAGAAGGGATAAGAGGCATTATAGCACCACCTCTAGGTTAAATGGGGTAGTGCATGCATGCTAGTAGTTCTAGTGGCAATATACCCAAGAAAGTCCAATGATCTTAAAGGGGTCATGACATTCTGTTATTTTACATTGGTCTAAATGGGAAATGTGATTCTTTTTTCTCAAAAAGTCACGATTAAAATCACGTTCAATCTCTTCATTTTGTAGCCCAGGCTTATTCCGGAAATGACCCGTGAAAAAGCAGTGAACAAGCACTCCGGGAACACCCACCCGGAGCAGTGGGCACTAATAAACAATGAAATCATCAATGATAACATCTTGTTTTAGTTCATGAATATAAACACTGAAGCAAAATGAATAGAAGAATATATATTGTAAAAATTGAGGCTGCCCTACCGGGACTCGTGACATCTGTGCTCTTACAGGCTGCGCCGTATTTCCCTCTGTTTGACTCTCGCACATTTGTTTCTGGATATAACGAGAGAAGGCATTGCTTTGTTGATGGTGAATTACTCCCAGGGGAGAGAAATCGCCACTTTCATATCCAGCTGGTACTCATGTAACGTCGTCAATTGCGAGAATAAACCTCGTTTTTAAAAGAAACAAACTTGTTTTTAGTTCTGGAACGTTTATGGTTCGATTTTTTCACCATAAAAGCCACTAAAAAGCTCATAATGTCATGACCCCTTTAAGACGCAGTGGTAAGTAATAGCAACAGAGATATTCCTTTAAAGGTTATGACACACAAGAAAAATGATCATGTGACGATTGTGAGGGACGAGTGTTCTTCATACTATGTGGGTTCTAATATTTAGGTATGTTCAGTTTTTTTGTTTTACTATCTTTTTCCATTTTATCTTTGCAGGATGTTATTTGTAGGAAGTCAAGCCAGCTGTGAAGGGGCAGAACAGCTGGGAATGTAGGGTCCATGGCATCATCCACCAGTTTCTGATCAAGAAACTCAGATTGCTCATAGCCCGACATGAAAGGGCATCACAATTGGGTCATGAATTCCGCTATGGTATGTTCATGTCATACCCATCCTTAACCTCTTAAGCCCTGAGGCATATTTTCCGAAAATCCTATACTTTTACTTTTTAAGGCATTTCTCAGCTTTTACAAGGCCTAAACTGCAAATCTTGGTATCAAAATGAAGATAGGTTCTTGGGGAATGGTGTGGATGAGTTAATTTGACAGTCAAGAACACTGGGTAAGAGTAATTGATGTTGGAATGGCCAAAAAATGAACTCCGCCTAAAAAAAAACACATGTTTCCTCCAATATCTCCTTATTTTACTTATAACGAAGCAAATAAACACAATCAATTGTAACCACTACATGTCAAGAACATCTGTAGCAAGTTTGGTGTTCATACTACAAGAAACTAATATTCTGTAAAGGTTTTGATTGAACAAAGTTCAGGCGTAATCCATGTTGGCACAGTTTGGCACAATTTGGCACAATAATTGAAATATGGAAAAAATCTTGTCCAAAGCTTCAGCTACGTTCATAGTCTTCTTTTCTTGCTTACGGGACATGATTTCAGCAAAAAAAACTCCTAAAGAAACGCTGTAAAAGGGGGGTGGAAGCTCATTTACCCCATCTTGCTGCGCTTTTGGGAACCTTTCATTCACAAACGCTTTCAACGTCGAGCTTCTGCGTGTCCCTACCCCCCGACCATCTGTCCAATCCGGGAGCTCTATATATCGCTGGAAAGCTCTGATTCTATGGAAGCCAATGAGCTCAACCATTTTGAGACTGACGGGATCGCCGACGAATCACACGACGCGCAGCGTGGAGAGACCACCTTTTACGCACGGGGAGTCATTCCATATTTGGTGACATCATGAGACCACGGAGCAACACAAAAGATCCAAAATGGAGTTTCCGCGAAGCTATCGACCGAACATAACGACAAACGGACTTTTATCGCTATGAAAATAACATTTTGTTGAAAAAACGAGGAGTTTCCGCTGAACACAACAGTATTTAATATGTGTGGGTTATTCTCAGGGTTAGTGAGCTATGAGTGAAAATGTAACGCACAAGGGGGCAAGTCCCCGGTACCGGGGACTCTCGGGCTTAAGAGGTTAAATATTAAATGTAGTCTCCACTGTGTACATGTACATACATATTTCTTAATTTACTGCAATTATAACTCTCACAAATATCCAGCACTTTCGTTAAACTTCTGATTATAAACTGCATTTCACTGCCTTGTGCAAGTGTTATGTTAATAAAGTTAATCTAATCTAATGGGTCACATTAAAGATAAACAGCTATGTGAAAGCTTTGATTTTCATATGACCGTACGATTGCTGGAAATCTGGCCAATCTCCGCAATAGTAGCTTGACTTAAAAAAATAAAATAAAAAAAAAACCCAGTTTTCCTGCAATGTAGTTTGACTTTAACAATGGGAATCTGCTCTCTACTGACACTATCCTCTAGTGGTCAGTCGATAAACTGCAGCTTCAGTCACTTCCTGTCAAAAGAGGAAATTGCAGCTTTGCTCGGACACAGCATGAGCAGTGTTCCGCCGGAGATGTACAGCTGAATCTAGATTTAGAGATCTGTACCTGAGCGCAGTCTCCCTCTGGCTCCTCTTCCACCTCGTCTTTCATGATCCTCATCAGCTCCGCCGTGCTGTGGATGAGGTGTGAGAGGCGATCCCTCACCGTCCTCCTGAGAGCTTCCAGACTTTCCTCCTCCTCTTCTTCCTCGTCCTCCTCTTCAGAGAGCACCAGTCGCTCCAGCAGTTTCAAGCAGTGATGAAGAGCCCACCTCTGAACTCGCAACCTCCCTGCGGTACTCGCCGTCCCTGAACACTGGGCTAGAGTGACCAGGCGCCCACCAGGGGGACTCGGCAGGCTCTCCAGATCACTCTGAGGAGGCACAGGAAATCAGATGTTACACCAGGAGCAAAAGCACTGTTTACTTGGTATCAGAGAAAGGTGTAGAGGAGAGAAATGTTATCATGAGAAAACAGCACTTTTATTACAACACAAGTGGATCATTTAGAAATTATGCATCTGAATCCAGGTGGTAGATTTCTAAAAGTGAGGATCAGCAGTTAATGCAGCACCAGACTGAGCAGAGCCTGCCGCGGCTCAGTCTGCTGATCAGAGCAAAATCTGCAGGAAACTAAAGATTAATCTCCTAACGGTAAATGTTCCTAAAAGCTTAGCGGGAGCCAGCCGTGAGTCATCCTGAGTCACGAACTCGCTCAGCAGCAGAGCAACACCAGGCTTCAACCCCCAGCCCAGTTCCTCCTGAAAACACCCACAGGAAAAGTCTCTTTAGTCCTGACAGATCATGAAACAGACCTAATCGAGCCAATCGTACAGAGATCTACAAGATTCTAATAACTGATTGAGATTCAGCAGCCACAGAGAGGTGAAATATACAAGTTTGTAGATGATGGTAAAGTTAAATTCAGAAAGAAAAAGCCAGCACTGAAACTGAAACATGGCTCATTGACACAGTGAGGAGAAAGAATTATGAAAAATAACCCCATACTCCCAGAGCACAGGATATGGGTGAGGGACATGGTCGAATGCCAGATCCACAAAACACAATGTCGGCTGGTTGAGCCTCCGGCACCCTGAAGAGAAAAAAGAGCTACTCTGATGTTCTGTATCAAGAAGAATTCCTTCTACCATCTTCTACCAACAAGCAGTTAGAAGATGATCCCATATGTGTCTGTTAAGCAAGGGTTGAGGATTCAATAAATTTTTTTAATCATCTTGCATTTTTAGATAATTAAAAACACAATAAATATGAAAATTGCTTTTAAAATGCAAATGGCTGTGTTTGTGTTTCCCTGCTAAATTTTGTTTTGCAGTTTATGGGCCACATTTGGCCTGTGGACTGACAGCCAGAATAGCCTTAAAGTATCTGGGCCAGACATTTAGTCATTTTACAGGGTGTGGGCCGCATCTGGGGCAAAGAGAAACGGTTTGTGTCTGTTTTCAGTATGTGGGGTGATTTGGGGCCGGGGACCCAGCCAAAACTACAGCAAGGGAGAGGGCCAGAGTTGGGCCGAACAAATTTTGCTATCTGGGTAGCCATTTATGTTTGTAAATTTGCATGTTAACTGTGCATGACTTACTAGATAAATATTATTAAAACCTTTTAGAAGAATGTCTTGGATAACACAATCATTGCTTAAGACTTTTATCAGTTTATACATGGTTTGTTCTGGGAAACATGCCCGATATTTCTCAATAACAATAATTGACTGTGGAAGTATGGACAGTGAAACTGAAACACCGTAGGTTTGATGCTGTATTTGAGCTGTCAATTGATGAATGTATTCTAAGCTATCCTTTCACCAGTTTTGGAGCAGGTCGATTATTGGCAGATAACTGTTAACTCTAATATCACAGACAATTAACCTAAACCGAATGTTCACCACGGCTCCATGTAACGTTACATTCCGTTAGAGCAAAGAACGGGGATCACAAAGCCGGTGGTGATCGGTTCTTCAGCTCGGATGATCGACCCTCGGGGCTCGGTGGACTCACGTATCGCTGCAGCAGAAGCGTGCAGTCCCGGTGAAGTAACCTCGCGAGCGCCGCGCTTCTCTCCGCTGCCGCGGCCGCAGCTCTCGATCGATCCACGGGGGCAGCTGTATCGCTCTCCGCCGCTGAATCCATCAGTTACCGTCACAGGGCTCCCCGATACCGACGCTATTATCGCAGACACACCACGCGTACTGATCGTGCCCGCTAGAGAGAGACGCAATGACGTCATCACCGGCGCTTCCCGGGGTAGAGCGGAGATACGGAGAGCCAACGGTGTATGGTGTATGGCATATGGCAAGCCCTTTTAACATTTAATGCCATAAACGGTGAACAGAGCGGCTAAAGCTCCGAGCAGCTAAAGTACCCCTGTCTGCAGACAGGTTAGCCCGCCTCAGTCAGTGAACGTGGAGCTCCGACCATTCAAATCGCAGCCCCGCCCATATGTCGTCTTATTGGTTGTACTCATTAGTGTGTAATGACGATAGTTTGTGTAAACTGCTCATTTACCGGTAAGTGCACAAGTAGCACAAAAGCACCGCAAGTACATAGCAGACAGTGTGGAAGACCGTTCGAGCCAAAGGTGTGCCAGAGCTGAAGAGAAATGGACGAATTCCGTTAAAACTGAGCACACTGTAAACACAGAACTGCTCTAGAGCAAAAAACATTTTTTTACAACAAATACACACATGATCACATGCCCTTTTTGATTACATTTTAGCAAATGTTCATTTGCTGTATTCATCATCTTAATTTACAACTAATTTTTATTAAATATGATTTACTCAAAGTATGGAATTTGTTTTCCGGATCATCAAGTTCTATTGGAAATGCTGCTAAAAATGAACCCAGTACAGTATATTTACACCTCCATGTTTTTTTTTTACAGTGTCCTGACCTGCTCAAAAGCCATCACATGGAGGAGTATACTTCCTTTGAGTTGGACAGTTTTGCTATCTCCAGGGGAGTGAAACACCTGGTTTTAGTTTGAAGCATATCCGACTGAGGCATTCAAAGCTGTTTTAAATCAAGTTTCTCCTGATATGGTGTTGACTTAAAGGGGCCATTTTAAAAGTAGTTACAATAAATATTTGAGTCTTCTATCCTAGCACTTTAGCGATAGTAACTTTCCAAATGCAATGTTAATCATAAAAAACGTCTTTGAATCTCCTCTGAATGTTTGCCTCTGCAAAATGCACTGTTTACCACCATTTGTCCCACAGCAACACTTTCGTCCCCTTTTAGTTCGGGAATCGTGGGTAATGAAGTACGTAATGCCCACCAGTCGCAAGTCAAATAGAACCTCGTGAATTTGTTCAAATGAGAATTAAGAGTTTTCTCTGGGCCTCCTGGGCTGGAAAGGGACATACATAAAATACAAAGTGCATCGAAAAGTTCAGTGAAAACAACATGTGTACTTTGAGTACATGAAAAAAAAAAAATTTTTATATATGAGGGACAATATTTGATAGAAGAGTATTACATGGTTTTATTGCACAGTAGGTGAGTAAGCTCAATATTAGTAAAGACTCTGGTTCTTGAAGATTGCTGCGCTTATGTTTGACTTCCTGTTTAAGAGAGGACCAAGGCACTACTTTGCAAGTGGGGTCAAGTCAAAAGTTCACGACAGGGCATGTCCAAGTCAAGCCAAAAGTCGCTACATTTTTCATTTCAGGTCATTGAATAGTCATCAATAGATTACATTTACATTCCATTTATTTTATGTTTCTGCTTTGAAAAAGACGCCAAGCATGTGATGTATTTTTAATATACAGTTGTACCCCGAGATACGAACACTTTGCGTTACGAAATGTTTGAGATACAAAAGGTCTTGTGGGATTTTTTTTGCTTCGAGATACAAAGAAAAAAATTGAGATACGAACAATAACAAACTTTTTTTTTACCAATAATGTACTATAACAAATGTTAGAGTCAAGGTGTTGTAAAAAAAACTAACATTTATGACGTGGAAAGTGCTGTTCTGTAGCGCAAGTTAGAGAAACCCTTGTGACACATTCTCAGAAGCATCTCTCCATTCCTTTTCACACGCACGGTATTCTTTATGCTTGTGCTTGAAACCGTGTTGGTGTCAGTAATTCGTAAAATATCTTGAGAAAGTTAACTTTCATATGTAGTGCCGTAATGTCTTTCGCCACCTGTTCCACCTCCTCCGACACATCGCCTCACTCTCAAGGTAAGGTTTCACATTTGTGTACGCATTACGTATTTTGCGTGTGTTTTATTGTCATTTATTACATTAACAATGTGTAGATTTAAGGATTGAAGAAACGTTACTTGATTTTTCTCTGGTTTTCCATTTTTTGTATCAACTTCTACTGTTGTTTCTGAGAGCCGTTGCACGTATTAGGCGTTTTACATGCAAAACTTGCTTCAAGATATGAATTGTTCGAGATATGAACGTGACCCTGGAACAGATTAGTTTCGTATCTTGGTGTACCACTGTACTTTATAAAACAGTTCTTAACTAACAATGCAGTAAATATACATATTAAATCACAGAGTGATTAGAGCACAGTTAAGAGCACAGTTTAATTATTGCTATAAATTGAGGTTTTTATCAAGTCTTTCTGAGTCAAAGTAGTCAAGTCTGAGTCAAGCCACGAGTCATTGAGTTTTAAGTCAATTTAAATTTTGGTCCAATTAAACCCCTAAAAACCCCTATTATAAATAGAGCCAAGTTTCATTGAACACTGCTTGATTGCGAGAGATATGGGGATTGATTTTCTTGCGTCTAATGTGGAAGGGAAGCATCCCTCTCATATGTTTCCTTGCTCTTTCTCACCCCAGTTTCCCTCTGCTGGCAGAAAAAAATCCTTCCAGAACTCTCTTAGGTGTGGTGGAGAAGCCGTGACTCTTTTTGAGCTTCGCGTCTGCTCTCGCGGTCTGTCGCTGGTCTAGCGTTAGCTGTCGCTACCCTGACGTGGACTGGCGTGGGCTGGGACGCTCACCACCTCGTTACCTTTTTGTTAAGTCTGTCGGCGTTTTCGTATGTTTGTACCTTTGTGTTCTTTATTAATTATTATTATTGTGGTAAAATTTTCGTTTTCGCCTTTTTGTCATAATCCATGACAATGAGGCCACACGTCTGCTCAAGTTTGATGGTGTGATGTTGCCTAAGAAAAGGATTCGTTCTCTTTCTCTCGTCTCTCACTCTCGAATCTTATATCGTTTCACTAACAGTTGCATTCTTGCATATGGTTGGCTGGTTGATATGGACAGATTGCTATATGATTGAGGTTAATTTTTAAAAGAGTATTATTGTGAAGAAGTTCATGTGAGTATTCTTCCAGCAGAGAGCGCCAGCAGTATCCGATGAACAGATCTTGAGCCAAGCGATGTACAGAAATGTTGAATAAACCTGATTCTTCTTTACTGTCAACCAGGGCTTTATTTAACAGATAAATGCTGAAGTTTTACACCTAGAAATTCTATAACAAATTCAACTAAAGCATTTTATTTAAAATCTTAAAAAAAGGGGTTTAACTTTAATTTGAGAAACAGGGCATCTTCCAAAAGCTGTACTAAAATATTTCATTCATAAATCATAGATAATAATAAACATTGTTAGTTGATATTTATAATATCTCTAAAACGGGATTTAATTTTAAATGTACTCACCCTTAGCTGTTGGGATTTTCTATTAGATTCAAAGGGAAAATTTCATTCTTCAGAATTTACAACTTTCTTTCAAAAAATTTTAAAAGGTTCCCTTTTTCCCTTCTTCTTTTAAATTCATCAAAATTTCAAAAACATTAGTTTGAGGTTCATTTCTTTGTATAATCTTCATAATTTGGAAAACAAGCAAACTTCATTACTGACAGACAATAGTTAATTTGAACCACTTATAAATTAAGTTAATTTAAGTTTCAGGCCTCAGGAGCAAACATTACAGGACATGCGTTTAACATTCACTGATGGAATGAAAACAACCCTTTTAGCATGACTCAGAAGCATGATGTGGTTGATTATTTCAGAATCTGTGTGTAATGCAGCTCATTGTTGTTCACCAGCAGATAAGCTTCTCTCTGTCTATGTGTATTTAGTTTCTTTTATTTTTAGCTTTCAGTCACAAATGTGCCCTCGTAAGCTCTTGAGTCACAATGTCTGCTTCATCACATCCTAAATATCGTCACCCTTTCACATGAAAAAAATGTCCACACCAAGATTTCAGATTAAATTCCACTGTTTCCGTTGTGAACGTGATCGAAGAGTTTTAAAACGTTTAGTTTTTTTGGTCATTTATCATTAATCTACTCTCTCTATTTGTCTCCTAATAAACCAAGAAAATTACTGAGTGGATATTGTTAATCAGGCAATAAAAGCATAAGTTAGTCCCGTTCTGATTAGAACTGTATTGATGTTCTACATTTTGACATACAAATATTTACTTCCCTGTTCAACACAAACACACATTATTATTTATCTACAAACCCATACTCTCATCATTCACTGCTCACATGTAATGTGTCCAATCACAGAGCAGGGTGTGTCTGAGCAATCGGGAGTATTTCATATCTTTATTTCTTCTCTGGGATCAGTTACACAAACAGCCTTATACTGGCAGTCTTATATCAGCAAAGCTCACAAGAAATATTTAAAGCCATCATCAAATGTAAAGTTTCACCAAACGTTAGACAGTATCAGACACTCATCGACTAAAGTGGTTGAAAGCTATAATTAAAAAACAGAAGAAAGAGGAAAAACAAAGAGCTGATGTGCACTCCAGTGAACCTGAAAGAACCAGACGTCAAACCACGACATTGCAGAGATGTGCGCCAAACACCTACACAACTATGTATGCATCAGGTATGCATGCATAGGTATAAAACTATGAGATCCTTCCTTGAGCTTGACGATACATCAATTCAAAGTTAACCACTCTTAAGATTCATTAGATTCCTGAGATTCTCCTAAAATGAAACGGATGGATTTACTTAAAACTATTGAAACACACTGTGATTGTGCATCTAATCTTAGGGTGTGCATATTGCTTGTAATATTACTTGAAATGGGAACAAGCTCAAATAATTTATTTCACCATAAGTTCATAATTAATCATTAAGACCTTCTGTGTGATCACTAAAGAAATTACTAAACTGTTCTCTGCTTCGCAGCTCGTTTAAACACTCTCACATCACTGGCCTGATGGCAAGCTGTAGGTCTAGACATTGTCCTACTTCCCCGAGGAACATGGTCGAGGCACAGGCCTTCTCATCCCTAAAACATGGAAATCAACACAACATTAGGCAAATATTCTCTTTTGAGTTCCATGCTTCCACTATTACACCCCATGCAAACCTCAAAATTCTCACCATCTACTGCAGTGTTTCCCTTACCATTATATTAGGGGGGCGCCCCCCCCCCCCCAACGGCACCTCCCGCCCCCCTTGAAGGTCAAGTTAATTTTATTTTATTTTCATCGAAAAACGACAGAAGTAATTTATATATAACAGGTCTTTGCTTTTTTCTTTTATTAAACTAAATAGCATTATGTTATTTATACGATGGCATGTAATTTCTGTCTCAACGTTTGCGCGTTTACAATTGTCCTCCGTATCGCGCACGGTGGAGTTCCGCCCCGATGCGCGCGCACCGCGGAGTTCCGCTCCGATGCGCGCGCACACACACACCCATCAGCGGACAGAGACCGCGCTTTAAACGCTCCCAAGGTGGTGACGAGGACAACACGTGTTCTGCTGCGAGCAGCAGCCAGTGTAGCTTTCCTACTCCGAATCAAAGTACAGAAAGAGCCCAAGTGCTGCATGTCTTGCCCCTGACAAGCAGCAAAAGTCTAGCCACCACAGAACGACAGGTTTTGACCCAGCTTGGCTGTCAGAGGCGAAATACTCCCCCTGGCTGTACAAGACTGATCTTGGTAAGTAAGTAAATACACACATGCATGAATGAACGAATTGATGAATAAATTGCTTAATTAATAGCTAGCTAGTTAGTTATACAATGTCATTTCCTGCTTTAAACGATCACTATGTTAAGTAGGTTTTTACTGTTGTTACTATCAGTTATCACTTTTAAAGCCTAACAGTTAATGTATTTACAGGTCAAAACAGACATTCGCAATAGGCTGCAAGGGGACCATCTTGCAGCCTGCATGCGGATCTCAATAAATGGGCCAGAAGTTTCAGACTATCCATACCAAGATGCTCTGGAAATGTTCTTTCAGAAGCCCAGAAAGATACACTGCAGTGACAAAAGCTGCACACTTTGTGAATAATTAACATATTAAAATAAATCTGATGTTTAGTGTTTAGTTCAGTGTACAGTTGTTTAGTTATTGTACAGTAATTGTTCAGACATTATAATATATTGGTATACTGCAATTAAAAGAAACCTATAAACACTATTAAGTGTTTGTGTGAGTGTTTTGCCGCACCACCCATAACACCACACCCCCCCCCAAGGCCATGATCTTAGGGGAAACACTGTACTGGTCACCAAGTCAAGAACTCAGAGGAATCATCATTGGTTAAGTTTAAAACACTAATGCTCGCATACAGAACAGACACAGGGTCAGCTACTCTCTGATTATGGTCAGAGAATTAGGATCAAGGTGAACTGGCCGATGTGTTCACCTGAGGTGAGCAAGATCCCTTTAAGAGGTGGTATTCTGCAACCTTTAAACATCACTCATGCCCCCTCAACGTACTATTCACAGGTATGTTTGATTGCTAACGGGTGTTGCTGAATGCCAGCTGTGGCTAGAACTTTCCCAAATTTTACATGGAAGAGTCTCCTCTCCACTTTCCTTTGGGGCTTGTTGCAGTCCTCACATGCTGTGTTTACTTCAGATTAGGATTATGTTAGTTTTTTTATTTACTTGTGCAAATTTAACTAAAATGCCCAAGTGTTGAAGTAATAGCATAATTCAAGAGCCTTCATTCTCTGATTGTGGCTATAAGAGGAAATTCCTTCCAAAGCAAGTCCAACACCCTTTTGAATCTCTGATGTAGATCAAAAGTGTTTGCGACATGTGTGTTTGTTTTCTCAACACATTCTCTGCAAGTTAAAAGAAATGTACGCGAGCCAACATTCCCCAACCTCTTTCTTTATTGCTAAACTGACATGCATTATTTTTTTTAAAGATCTACATTGCTGCAAAGTGATCAGACTGGATTTGAGGATGAATGAGCCTTTAATCTGGACTTAAAGACACTACAAAGACTGTATCCTTCAGTTCAATTCAAAAAGAGCTGCGTAGACTACCACATATGAATTATAAGAAACATGTGTAACTTGATAAGAGTAGCTCCTTAAACTCAGTGTTTTAATTTTTTCACCTGACTCATGGGTTCTCTGGCTCCTCTATTGGTGATGTCGCACACAGCCGAGATAATGCCTTATCCGGACCCATGTGATCTACAGGGTGGTACCAATCAATCGCTCGGGCTAAAACAGGCATTATAAAAAAATCACACACTGTCACATATTGGGTGAGCGTACACCAGACTCTGACCACCAACGTAAAATCCATCCATTCATCTATTTTTCAACCCGCTTATTCCCTTTCAGGGTTGCGAGGCCGGTGCCTATCTCCAGCATACTTTGGGCAAGAGGCAGGGGGTACACCCTGGACAGGTCGCCAGTCCATTGCAGGGCAACATTCACTCACACATTCACAGGGAATTTAGATTATTCAATTAACCTAACCGCATGTCTTTGGGATTGTGGCAGAAACTGGAGTACCCGGAGGAAACCCATGCAAGCACGGGGAGAACATGCAAACTCCTACCAGGAAGGTCAACGGTGAGCCTCGAACGGACAACCTTTTAACTGAAACAGTATCCAGTAGCGATATCACAATTGCTAATCCTCTTCAGGTCTTCCTGAAGTGGGAGTGCCTCACGAAGGAATAGATGAGAGCCCAGGGAGGGAAATACAGAGTGAGAGGAGGTGTCGTCACATCGTGCACAGCAGCCATTTTCTTTAGGATATCAAAAATAAGTACTTATAACTACTTAATTATGTACTTTTTACAACAGGATATAGCGTACGTGTTATGCCACAAATGCCACGGGGAAGAAGTGTCTTCACATCCAGCTGGATTGGGGCACAGTGGCTGTTTTGTTTCTAGATTCCACCAGGAGTCTTGCTTGAATTGTTTTATGATTAAATATTTACAAAGTACTAAAATACAAAATATACAAGGATTACTTATAAAATAGAATAACAAAACCCCAAAATAATTTGGTTAGTTTACATTGATAGGATGGTCGCTCTGTTTAATGTGTAGCCATGGCAACAATGTGGCGGACATGATGATGTCACTCCTGCCACCTTATACAAATTTGTCAGGTGATTATCCAACGGTGAGCATGCACAACCAGGCATGAAGCGAGGGAGCACATTGGCTAGGGTGCTAACTGGGGATTTCAATTCAGGGATCAAGGCTACGATGGAGATCACACACCAACAGGAAAGCACTGCTGGTGGACAAGAGTAGCACAGATAAATAGCGCAGTGTAGGAAACTCATGTAGCATACGATAGAGAAAGCCAGCCAGGGAGGGAGTCCAGGAAGTAACATGGGCGAAACATTGACGATGGACAAGTGGCTAATGGGAGTTGTAGTCTTTTATAGGATGCTTGAATGACAGTGATAGACCAATTTCAAACTTCCGCATTTGGCTATTCCGGTTTGATGTTAAACAAGCTTTAATTTAAGGGCTAAATGGATAATTCAACCATTCCAGCGGTTTAGCAAGAAAGACTTTGAAGAAACACAAGCATTACACAGCTCAGAATTTTGCCGTAAAGACTGATAGGAAGGGAAAAAAGAGAAGTGCATCTTCGATTCTATTGCACTGTAGAGCTCATCAGAAATAAGATCTGGCAAAAATGCTGTTTCATGAAGAATTTCCAGGGATGCGATGTTTCTTTACCCATGAATTAGCAGAAATAACGACTAAAATGACACACTTTGTTTTCATATTATGAGAGTTCTTTGTTATAGATAAGAAATATATATTTTCCCTACTGACTGTTTGATTATACTACTAAACTGTATACCATTTACCATATAATGATTGGGCGAGAGGCAGAGGTACACCCTAGACAGGTTGCCAGTCCATCGCAGTAGTTTGTAAATCAAAATAGACTAAATCCAAAGGTAACTCTTTGTAAAACATTAAATACACACATTCAACAGTTTTGTTGTTCACTGGTTATTTCATACATTTTATTGATGCATTTACATAAAAATCAATACAATTTGTCTCAACTGACAAACTTTGAGAGTTTATAAAGTACAATAATATTTGAAACAGTTTAACATTTCTAAAATAAATGTGACATATTACACTTTACTAAAGTGGTACATTATTTAAATATGACAATTCTGTCAATACAACTTAACAAAACTATTTTAAAATGTTATGTGTTTGAAATAAATGAAAATAATGAAAAAATTAACAGGGAACAGCCCCGTTATAAAAACAATGCTGCTGAGACCATTGGTAGAAACACGCTCAAATTAACATAATAATACTAAAACATCAACATTTGCTTTATGGATGCTATACATGCATCATCTTGCCACATTTTCTGGATTATTATCTTTCTGTGGAGGGTAAAATATCATCCATAATCCGCGTTAAAATGGGCAGTCGCTGGAAATAAGGAAATAAGTTTACACTCCCAGAGAGAGTGCTTTTTGTTTTTGTGAAATTGGCCCATTGTAATGAGGTATTCAAAGGTGATTATTATTAAGATCATGAGCAGACTTTCAGCCTCTGACATACACCACATGGGAATGGAGTTAAAAACATTGTTCTTAATGTTCCTTTAATGGAGGCTTAAAATGCCCGGGAAGCAAATACCGCCTAGAAATAAAAAGGGTTTTGCATTAACTAAAAAATGCTGAAGGGCGGGAAAAATGATTTAAACATCTACTGGGTGTTTGTGCCTCAAGGGATAAAGCAGTTGTTCTGGAAAAGCATGTGTTCAGAAGTAATCTACATGGGTTTACATCAGTGCTTAATTTGTTCCGCCGTTTGCCGGAACGCAATCCGTTTTCTCTCAATTTCTGGCTTCCAAGGATCCGGAAAATTTTATTCTGGGATCCGGTAATTATCTGACCCCATTTGTCTTTATTTGCCCAATTCTTGCCCACCTTTTTCATTCTACTGTACTACAATGCATTCCCCCGACTCAAGAATATACAGAGCACTCGCCTATGCTGTGCCAGGCTGCCTTCGTCGTAGGCTGGTGCTGTCTAGTGATGTGTCGTTCAAGAACGATTCGTTCTTTTTGAACGAATCTTTAATGTGACTCCGTATGAACGAGTCGTGTTGGAGAGGGATTCGTTCATTGGCGCATGCGCATCATTCTTGTGGTTTTCCGAGCGTAACCCGTTCATCAATGACAGAAGACCGAAAGGACCCGGAGGACTCGCAAAAAGAACGAATCTTTTCGGGTTCCGGCTCATGGCCACTCCGTAATGTTAACCAATGCAGCATGAGCCGGAAAGAGAAAAGACCGAAAGGACCCGGACTCGCTAAAAGAACGAATCTTTTCGGATCCCGGCACTATAGCGGTCACGTGACAAAAGCGCTAAAGAAGCCAGTCCGGACTGAGTGCACGGACTGCACACGTTAACATCAGAGTGAAGTAATTTTGTGTCGAACAAAAGAGATTTAAATCTAAAGAAGACAGATCAGAGTTTGGGTAAACCAGACTAAAAGACCCAGGTAGGCTTCAGTAATATATTTATATTCATTTTAAATTTAGCATTATAGTTTTGTCTTATTTGTAGTGTGATTCGCGTCTGTGTATATAACGCTAGTAGATGTGGAAGTAACACACAACATTTATTGATAATTTAGTAAAATGAACGAAATGACTCGAAAAAAGATCCGTTCATTTTACTGAACGAGACTCAAAGAACCGAATCCATAAAATGATCCGAACTTCCCATCACTTGTGCTGTCCCCTGCAGTCGGCAGGCCGGCCCGTATTATGTGGAAATTAGCGATTAGATAAAAATATTATAAAATAAAATAATTAATAATTATTGTGTTAGTGTGTTTTCTTTATTGTGTATTGTATAATGTAAAAAAATAAAAATAATAATAAATAAAATGCACTACTAGCAAGTCTGAAAAGGCTGCTGCTGGGTAATTTACGTCCTGTACGTAACTTATTTTTAGGCGGTATTTGGCCAAAACAAAAAGTGTCCTGACTCCTTCGTGCTAACATGTCTAAAAGACAATCAAGTTTGCTTTCGTTTTTTAAAAGAAACGAAGACTCAAGTCCATCATGTTAAACGGCCATTTAACATGATATTGAAGATTAAGATAAATTGTGTTGAAAGTAATCTAAAGGTTTTTTGTGTGTATATGTCTTAAATTATGTTGTAAATGATGTATGTAAGTCCTGCTGCTTAAAAATAGGCATGTTAGACACTGAACCATTGCGTTCTGTTTGTGTTCCAGCAACTGTTTTGGGCCAGCCCCCCTGTCCGTCACCCCAGTCCTGTTGTGTTCCAGTAACTTCAAATTTACAAATTAAGCACTGGTTTACATGAACCAACACTTAACCTTGAACTACTTGAGTAATGAGGTCAGAGCAATTAGCTCACTAGCTAATGGCTGCATGCTAACCCTGTAAAAACACAGGAACCCAAGACAAATCTGATCGATCTAACACTAATATTAACAGCTCTTAATCTCTCTTGATTTATGCTTGTAATGTATTTTGCTCCTGACTGAGGCATTAATTCACTTGACAATGAGGAGCCTTCTCTGAAATCCCGTGAAAAGCTATAGTGCCCTTTTTTGATCACCTACAATTATTGTAAAACTCAGTTACTTTAAAAAACACATCCCTGCTGTAACATTTCTGCTGGATTTCACACAATCTGTCTCCTGCTTTCAGAAATAATTCTCTCTCTTTCTCTCTCTCTGTCTCTCTCTCTCTCTCTCTCTCTCAGAGAAATGTATTACATTTTACACTGAATATGTTCTTGTCAGTTACACATTTGTATTAATTTAACCATCTGAATGCTTAATAAATTGGATCTGTAACTGAAGCAGACTGGGTCTTTAAAGGTTTACAGGTGTATCAGCGTACCAAATCTCCCCTAGTTATTGCCCTGTAACATGCAGAAAACAAATACAGAAGGATTTAATCATATTTATTCAATCACTTCCTCTTTATGCTCAAGGCTGGGTGGAAGCTAACATTTCTTAATGCTGCTCTGATAGCAATCTACTACAATCATGAAACAACATCAGAAGTGAGAGATTACAGTTCAGAGTTGTGAATTAAAAAATGAAACCTGAAATATAAATTTCTTTAAAACTATTTTTTATGATGTATTACAATCTCATTTTTTTCTAGATTTGCTCCTCCTGAGATGGAATTTGGTACTTCACTCAAGTGCTTACTAGAAAAAGATCAAAATCTTCAAGTGGTTTGGACCAAACTGGTTCCCTGACACTGACCTCCCAGTGATCGTCAGACATGCTTGCAGAAGAACCCTGTCATCAGTCCTGCTTCTTACAGAGATTTTGGAGCTTATCGCAGCTGGCATTGCCACTGTCTCCCAGGACGATGGTGGTGTCCAAGTATCAGCAAGCTTCAGCTGTAGGCCCTGGATTCCACCATAATGGTGTGTTCATCTCTTACAGCAGAGTGCAGTTCCAGTGGAGGCTCTGTACACTTCTTTGGGTCACACAAACGGTTAATCCAGGTTAAGCCAGGAGTGGGGCAGTTACCATAATACATGTGAGATAATGCCTATTTTTTTACCAGAGGGATTAACACTCGCAGGCCTGAGAACCATCAGCATGCCCCAATCGCAGCCACTAGCTTCTTGGGACCTCTCAGGGACTCATCAAGATGTTCTGGAATGGCTAATGGAATAATGAATTAGTCGCCCAGACATATCCTTGTACAGGGGGATTTGCTTCTAAAGCTCATATTTGCCGGTTCTTAAGAGACAATGTTGGAAGAATCAAAAGGTTTTAATTCTTTAACGCGTCAATGTTTTATCCTTTAACAATGTTCTGTATTTAATGTGTGAAAACATTTTCCACCATGCTCTGGAAACATTTTGAATCTAGACTTTGTGCAGATTTACTTAGCCTTTTTGTAACCCCTAAGTGTAAGCACAATGACTCTGTCATTTGCTCTGATTTACTCAGGCTTTCTGTAACCTCTACATGTACATGCTTTTTTATCTGTATACAAACACTCACATCCCAGACTATGGTGTCAGCATATACCAAATAATCTTTTGCCCATGTGGGCATAAATGCTTACTCTCTGAGTATAAGTAAAAGAGATACTTTTACTTGAGAACAACCATCGTGCCTCCAGTCTTCAACACGAGCGCTCTCTTGCTGACTTTAAACCAGAATTCACATCTCAACTGAAATTATTTGAGCCTTACAGGTTGTCTCTTGGGCCGGCGAACAGAGCTCGGTTATTTAGACCCAACAGACAAATCCCAGATTTGAGATTTTTGAACTTGCACATCTTGATGATTTGGCTAGGGGTAGTATTGTCAGTGAAGGGGTCACAATTGCTGGCAAACTTTAGCCAGCTTAGCATACAAATGGTCCCTCTGAGGGTTCCTGTGGCACATGGCTGTTGTTACCCAAATGAGGATGGGTTTCCCTTTTGAGTCCGGTTCCTCTCAAGGTTTCTTCCAAAAGGGAGTTTTCCTTGCCACAGTCGCCCCGGGCTTGCTCATCAGGGACATGTACACGATTTAGTAATTAATTTCTTTTAACTTTGTTGAGTTTAAACTTGTTGGTTTACTGTAAAGCTGCTTTGAGACAATGTCTGTTGTGAAAAGCGCTATATAAATTAAACGAACTTGAACTTGAACTTGAACATGGCTTGAGTAACACCAGTGGTCACCTGAGCTCATTCACTGGAAAACACTGCAGCATCTGTCAAGGCTCCAGGTTATCTGCTTCCTCCTTCATGAAGATGTCAGGGAGCTTTTCTCACAGTTTGGCATTTACAATCTCTGTTATGATCAAATATTTTTGGAGAGGAATGAGGATGTTTGTTTGTTCAGTACAGAAATCATGTGAATGTTTGTCAGAGACAAATCACACCTTCTATTGTGTACTTGATTTACTTACTTACCTGCTCTACAAGATCTGCATTAGCTTAGCAGCCCCCAAGAACGCTCCTACACACCTGAGATGTTATTATTACAGTATTCATGGCAGGCACATAAATACACACCGCTGCTGACATCACACTGCCTTCTTTGCCCGTGCATTTTCACAATCATCATCAATTACATCATTTCAACAAGAACAATTAAAAACTGGTGGAGTCGCAACTTTCAGTTCAGTTCATGAATCAAAAATACTTATGTTTTACAGTGGTGCCTTTGAGCAACAACTCTGTTCTGAATTCAGTCAATTTATCAATAAACATGGTTTCATCATGGAATCTGAACAAAGAGCACACATTTATTAGAGTTTGAGTTAATTTTTTTTGGATTTTCTTTGAATATTAGCATGCAAAGCAAAACAGTGCTTTAAACTCCTGAGTCTTTGGAAAGATAGATTGAAAGATTGTGTTTCAGATGTTAGCTTTGATCGAAAGTTGATATATAACATAAAACATTTTGAACTCAAAAGCTCCTTTTTGAGAGCATGTATGTGTGGGTCAGTGCCACAAAGCTTGTCAAAAATGGTCCTCATCAAATGCTTATATAAAGGGATCAGTCCCAATAACATTATAAATTCTTGATAAAATTCAGGAAATAAGAGTAAAATCAATGTTATTCATTCAAAAGTTAACACCACCTGGATCTCAACACATAAGTGAATCTAAAGCTACTGATACTGGATAATATCTTTAGATCTGATGATCAGATGCATCAGGAAATGTTCACTGTTGCCATAAAACAAACAGTTGTTTATTCACTTGCTTATGAGATTCAGAGAGATATTTGCATGGCAGCTTTCCAGAAATGGAAAACTCTGGTCAGACTGGTTCCTCTCTACGTTTCTCTCGTCAATAGTTTTAAAGATTTCTAGAGCTTCAACGTGAAATATTATTGATCTACAGCTCAAGACTTGTCAATAATTATACTGATCGTGGTGAGTAGATGAAATTTAAACAATGTCATTTCAATCAGCTGTTCTCTATTCCTGTTTGCTAAATGCTAATAGTGCTGTTGGCAGGTTTTCACTCAGATGCTGTCGCTGTGTTATTTCTGAGAGCTGATTACATTATTCGATCACAGCTTTCTTTTTGTTTACTAGCTATTCTCTCTTCCTGTTTGCTAAATGCTGACAGTGCGGTTGGCTGAGTCGGGTCTCACTCAGATGCTGTCGCTGTGTTATTATTGAGAGCTGATCACATTTTTTGATCACAGCTTTCTTCTTGTTTTCTTCTTGCGAGTGAAGTTTGTCAATTGAGGATTTATCAATATGGTTTTATAATTAAAATTAAATTTAGTTTACTAATATTCCTTCCCGCTTAATCCCTTTCGGGGTCACGGGGGTCTCCAGCTCACATCGGGTGAGTCGCCGGTCCATCACAGGACAACACACACACAATCACTCACACATTCAAATCTAAGGGGAATTTAGAATAATCAATTAACCTAACCAGAGATTGTGGGGGAAACCAGACTACCTGGAGCAAACCCCAGTTTGCATCCTCCCTCACCACCAAGCCTCAAATCACCAACCTTCTAACTGGAAGGCCACAGTGCTACCCACTGCGCCACACTGCCGCCCAGGATTTTGGTGTAATTTACCTTTGCAGGAACTGATCAGAAAGCTGAAAAAAATTATAACCTATTTTTGACAGTAATACTATGTTTTTATTACTTATTGCTTTCACAAAGTTACACAATACAGTGGGACAGACATGTTCGCTGCTTCAGCCAGCACATGCCCAGCCTCATCCTAAAAGAGCATTTGTATGATTTGGAGAAAGTCAAATGAACCAAAACAGAACTTATTAGTAAAACTTCAATTTGACATGTTTTTAGAACTTGCAAATTTGATGATTTTTGGTAATTATTGTTTAGAATATAAACATTAAATTGCACTGACTTGAAATGACTAACTGCTGTTAAACTGTTTGTGTGGCATATTTGAATCGCATAATATTTTAGGTTTTTATTTCACAAATGAGTGCCTACAGGAAAGATATAATATAATATTTTTCTTCTATCAAATGTCTTCATAGAATTCATTCATTTTCAAACCCGCTTATACCCTTTAGGGGTCACGGCAGTCTACTGGTGCCTATCTCCAGCACACATTGGGCGAGAGGCAGGGGTACACCCTGGACAGGTCGCCAGTCCATCACAGGGCAACATTCACTGACACATTCACACCTAAGGGGAATTTAGATTATTCAATTAGATTATGCAGTTTAGATATTATTTCTAAAGAAAAATAGAAAGAAAAACTACCACGATCAAAATATCATGAAGAAAGCCCGGACTCAAAACAAAGATCTGCTGAAACAACACCAAAGGCTCAGATTATGGTAAACTCCCAATGGAATGTCATTGTACAAAAACACATTCTGAAATAAACTTTCTATTTAATAAATTAATAACCTACTTAATAAATTTTCTATTTGTTAAACATCTTAAAGTCATTGTACAAACTGTTTATTTTAGAATCACATTCACAACGAGGTAAAGATAAATTTCTATTTGTTAAACATCCTAGGATTTAAAGTAGCATGACTAAATAGAAGCATTTTGTAAACATTTTGCCACCCATGAGCCTTAAACCATTGATGTCACTTCGACAAGTTTAGATACTTTGAAGTTGTAATATTTTTAAGGGTTTAAAAGCCATAGTGTTTAAGTTTAACTTCACATATTTTAAATTATATTTTGTAGCCTACACTCAACCTTATGGGTTTGCTAAGACTGTCAAAGGCTCATAGCTAAATTAATCTATAGTAAATCTGACCCCTCAAATCACTGCAACAGACAGGGCAACAAATCCTGCTCTGTGTTTAATTAAATGCTAGTTTAACTTTGTTAGTGAAATATATTCTCTTCCAGACCAGTGCTGGTGAAAAGCATGCTGCACACCACTCGATTTCTGCTTACCTGGGGTGAGTGCCATTCATCCATTTAGAGCTGAATGAACAGTGATTTTACACAGTTCCAAATAGAATCAACGCCTAAACATTTTTAGACTTCTTGGATTCCGTCTTATCTAATAAACAGCCAAAAAACTTTAGGGAAGTGTTGCGCTCTGATAAACATGTATTATCTCAGAAAAAAGCATTCCTTACGCTAACTCTGATAATTTCCTGTTTTTGCATGCAGGAATCTTCAGTTCTTATATTTTACTAGACCACTATGAGATTACAGCAGGGCAGTCTGTTGCTGTCAATTTGTCTTTGATTCCCAATGTGATTTTCAATCCTGATCAAACAAAGACCTCAATTACTGAAGGTAATGGAATGCCCTCAAATGAATGCAATGCTGCAACAACTACGTTCACAGCATCCGAAACTTTAGATTCAACTGATCAAAACCTTTCTAGAGAAAACACAACAACAAGTAGAGACACATTAGCAACATCTGCAGATGAAATGGAGACAACTGTGGAAGACTCAATCCTCATAAACAAAGAAGGAAAAACAACCATGACTGTAGGTGATCCACCGAGTGTGATAGCCACTGAGAAAACTGGGACAGGCACAACAAATGGTCATCAAAATGGGATTGTCTCTTTCGAATTCACTACAAAAGCTACAACAGACATGCCTATGTCCTCCATGAAACTTGTCCAAGTGGAATCTTTTCTAACCGAAGTACAGCAGGGAATAAACAGTGCTAGTTCTGATGAGATAAACATTGCAGGAACCACACAAACAAATAATAAACACACTGTCAATGCTGATGAAAAGTGGATAAACTCAACAGAAACCATGAAAAGTACTCCAGCACCCGAGACTCTGGGGGATGCGGATATAACAGAGTTTTCTAGTTTTAATTTCGATGCCACTGAGAAAACTGGGACAGGCACAACAAATGATCACCAAAATGAAATTGTCTCTTTCAAATTCACTACAAAAGCTACAACAGACATGCCTATGTCCTCCATGAAACTTGTCGAAGTGGAATCTTTTCTAACCGAAGTACAGCAGGGAATAAACAGTGCTACTTCTGATGAGATAAACATTGCAGGAACCACACAAACAAATAATAAACACACTGTCAATGCTGATGAAAAGTGGATAAACTCAACAGAAACCATGAAAAGTACTCCAGCACCCAAGACTCTGGGGGATGCGGATATAACAGAGTTTTCTAGTTTTAATTTCGATGCCACTGAGAAAACTGGGACAGGCACAACAAATGATCATCAAAATGAGATTGTCTCTTTCGAATTCACTACAAAAGCTACACCAGACATGCCTATGTCCTCCATGAAACTTGTCCAAGTGGAATCTTCTCTAACTGAAGTACAGCAGGGAATAAACATGGCTAGTTCTGATGAGATAAGCGTTGCAGGAACCACACAAACAAATAGTAAACACACTGTCAATGCTGATGAAAAGTGGATAAACTCAATAGAAACCATGAAAAGTACTCCAGCACCCGAGACTCTGGGGGATGCGGATATAACAGAGTTTTCTAGTTTTAATTTCGATGCCCCTGAGAAAACTGGGACAGGCACAACAAATGATCACCAAAATGAAATTGTCTCTTTCAAATTCACTACAAAAGCTACAACAGACATGCCTATGTTCTCCATGAAACTTGTCGAAGTGGAATCTTTTCTAACCGAAGTACAGCAGGGAATAAACAGTGCTAGTTCTGATGAGATAAACGTTGCAGGAACCACACAAACAAATAGTAAACACACTGTCAATGCTGATGAAAAGTGGATAAACTCAACAGAAACCATGAAAAGTACTCCAGCACCCGAGACTCTGGGGGATGCGGATATAACAGAGTTTTCTAGTTTTAATTTCGATGCTGCTGAGCAAGAAAGCGCTTCTGGAACAGCACTCAGCACCATAGCACCCAAGCTAAGCTCTTTGAAACTCACTGAATTGTCAGACACTAAAAGTCCACATTCAACATCTACCTCTGAAACTCTACAGCCAATTTCGTTTTTCCAATTCATCTTTACTTTAAGCTCAGACTTTAGTACAACCACACAACCAACGAATTCATTGTTCAAAAACTCTCCTGAAAGAACAACCAACCAACAAACCATCACCGAGCTGACTACAGCATTGACCAAGCCTTTAGCGGCAGACATATTCAACAGCACAGACTCCAGTTTACACAACAGAGTTACAATGTCAAGCCCACCAGAAACACTGTTCACTAACAGCAAAGAAATGTCAAACAGTGTGACGTCTAATGGTTCAGCAGCACCAGAGCCCACAGCTCCAGATATTAACTCCATGACAGAAACTTCATCACTATCCTCGACTTTAACAGAATTCAAAGTGGGACCAACCACAATTACGACAGCAGGCCATTCATCTGTCACATTCCCAATCGGTTTGAACATTACTCAATCTACTTCAACAACCTCAAGTTCAACTGAAAGCCCCTCGAATAGAAGGTCTAGAAGCTCAATTCTCTCCATAACAGATGCCCCAGTTACACAAACACCTGAAACAGAGACAACTATTAGCTATACAGAAACTTTGTTAACTGCTTTGGTCCAAGAGGAACCTTCTTATAGCATAGCACCTCCTGCAAGTCTAAGTAATCATATATTAGAGATAATCAATTC
The DNA here is from genome assembly GCA_007224835.1 of Danionella cerebrum. NCBI lineage: Eukaryota > Metazoa > Chordata > Actinopteri > Cypriniformes > Danionidae > Danionella > Danionella cerebrum. The sequence goes on from SRMA01026909.1 coordinate 167,953, forward strand.
TGCACAAAGCCCCAAAGCTATAACAAACGCTCAGTTAGAGGCTACATCTTTAGGTCACTCTAAAACTGATTCATCTGCTTTTTTACAAAGCTCAGAACTTATGACTGAGCACATGACTGACCTGTCAGGCAGTCAATCCCCAGGGCTTTTGTTTGTATTTGATGAAACAGCTTCTAAACAAAAAACAGAAAATACACAACTTCCACCAAAACCCACAGAATCAAGCCGAGGGACATGTAACAAAACAATGCAAGAGAACCCGATCTCCATGAGCTCTGTATCAGTATCTGCTTTTACATTGACCCCAGATCTGACTCAATCAGAAACAATCAGAAGTGCAAGCAAATCTTATTCCAACATTCAAGATTCCACACAAATGATAGATTCAACACCCAACGAGACTCCAGATTCAACCACAGTCCAACAACCTTTACCTGAAGTTTCACAAAAAACTACAAGAGCAAAACGACCATCAAACATCACAGATGAGATGGAGATATCTTCTACTGAAGCTAGCAGAGGAACTGTAGATCAAACAAATGAACCTCAAAGGTCTCTCATTGTCATGACTAAAGCACTTGTCAACCTATCTGAAGCAACTGTGTCTGCATCGTCAGACAACAACATGTTTATGAACTCGCATGACACAATAACAGTTTCAGAAACACTCCATTCCTCGAACATGAAAGATTCAACACCGTCCACAGCAGATATAGACAACACGAGTTTGCTGATTGCCTCAGCAGCATCCAAGCCTATCGCCACTGAAGCACAGGAGATGTATTCAGCAGCAGCTGATCCAGCACAAGTGACAAGTTTCCTGATGCTGCCTATACAGGAAACATCTGGCCTTCTGCTCAGTCAGGTACAGCACCTCTACACACCGATCAGAATTTTAAATTCAATGTTGTGTTTTAGAACTCACCACGATTAAAAACCCTTGGAAACTGTTTCCGGTTTGAAGATTTGTGCCAGGGCACGATTTGTGGAAATTCTCACTTTTAATTTGCCATAATTGCAATAAAGTAATTAATTTGTAATTACTTCCAGAAATGCAGTTCTTACTGGACATTTATTTGTCTAATAAATGTAAAAAACACACGGTTAAATAGTGCTATGAACATCATCGTATTCACTCTGGCTTGAAATGTAAAAGTACAATGTGAGTACAGGCCTGTGGGAAAACAGTGTTCTTACTTGGTTATAATAAGCTGCAAATATGAGTACACCAGAATATTACAATGACTTTTCGTCGAATATTTCACAGATTCTTTTAAAAGGTGTAAATATTAATACTAAAAAATGCCTTAGATGCTGTACTCATGTGTTCCTCTGTTTAACAATATTCTAATGAACTCACATCACATTTACTTTTGAAAAATGTATGGATCATTTTGCAGGAAACAGCGGTCACTCATGACTTGAAGAACTCTTTGATGGACAATCCCACAGTTTCTCAAGCAACAAGAGAAAACCTTGAATCGATCTCACTATCCCCGGCTTCTGCTTTCTCATCTGCAATCAAAACCTCAGCAGAACCATCTGAGCAGGAATCCAGAGCCCACACTGAAAACCATCAAGCTAACTCAGAGATCACCAGCAAACCTCCAGCAGCTGCAGGGCAGTCTGGTTCAATATCAGGAACAGAGACACTAATATTCCTAAATATAAACTCACACAGAGAACCTGTGTACAAAATCATGAACTTTAAATATCCTCTCAGGCATCAAGCAACAATTCTGAACAAAAACCCCTGATCCCTTGATGCAGCTAGACACAAAGCTCCTGCTCTCCTCCAAAAAGCTCATCCAGAAGCAGCTGTAGCTGCTGATCTCCATCTTCACAGAAGAGACACGTTTATATTCCAACAGTGAGGGATTCACAGGGCAGCAAAGTCTTTAACAAACTCTGGAGTGAGATTTAATTTTCATAAGGATATTAATGCACATTGTAAATGAACTTTTTTATGTTTTAAACAATCGATCAGTTAGTTTGGCCTTATAAAGATATAAAGTTATATAATGATATCTAAAATCATAAAAAAGATCAAAAAGCTTTTTGATCTTACCATTCACTTAGATTTATGAAGCTGTAACATCTCTTCACTGGGATCGTTTTTCATGGGTTTCTTTTCAATTCTCTTTCTTGAGTTTCAACAAAACATCTTTAGGTCCATTTTGAAGTTGAAGACTTGGGGTTTTGTTATCATAATGCATACATAGTTATCTTCTTAAGTCTAAGACAAATTCCTCTACAGCATCTGAGTCACATAGAACATCACTATTCCATTGAAGAGGTTCAAAACACCCACAATTTGGATATTATTATACCATATAGTTATATAATTGGGTATGCATTGTGTAATATCTTAAATTAAACCTCACTGGTTTTATCCATAATGCAAAGTCTATTTAAGTATGTTGAACATAATTTTTAGGTAAAGTACAAATTTTACACATTCTTCTTCTTCTCCTCTCGGCTGTTCCCAGTTTAGGGGTCGCAACAGCGAATCATCCGTTTCCACCTAACTCTGTCCTCAGTATCCTCTACTCTTGCACGAACTACCTTCATGTCCTCTTTCAGCACATCCATATATCTCGTCTTTGGCCTTCCTCTTGACCTCTTTCCTGGTAGCTCCATCTCCAACATCCTTCTACCAATATAACCACTATCCCTCCTCTGCACATGTCCAAACCATCTCAATCTGGCCTCTCTGACTTTGTCTCCAAACAACCAACCTGAGCTGTCCCTCTGATGTGCTTGTTCCTAATCTTGTCCATCCTTGTCACTCCTAAACTGAACCTCAACATCCTCATCTCTGCTACTTCCATCTCTGCCTCTTGTCTCTTCCTCACTGCCACAGTCTCCAACCCATACATCATAGCTGGTCTCACTACTGTTCTTTACACCTTTCCTTTGATTCTTGCTGACACTCTTCTGTCACACAACACCCCTGACACTTTTCTCCATCCACTCCAACCTGCCTGCACTTGTCTTTTCACATCTTTTCCACACTCCCCGTTGCACTGCACTGCTAACCTTAAATACCTAAACTCCTGCACCTTCTTGACCACAGCCCCCTGTAACCTCACTGTTCTTCTTCCCTCTCTCTCGTTCAAACACATGTATTATGTCTCACTGCGACTGACTTTCATTCCTCTTATTTCTAAAGCTGGCCTCCAACTTTCCAGGTAAACTGCAAATTTTACATCAATCTGGCATGCAATAACATGGAAGACAATATTATTATAACATTACTAATCCAATCACATTTAGCTAATATGACGCCAGTCTGTGAAACCTATCTGAGTTTCACAGAGTCTACAGCCCTGGGTTTAACTTATTCAGCTACTTAATAGATTTAAGTTATTTTTTTACCCATAAAACAACATATAGATAGTTCATCCATCTTTTTAAAATGATCAAGACCCCGTGTTACCCCGTGTATAAGACTCACATGGAATTCATGCTGCATACATAAAAAGCAGCAAAAATCTTATTACTGAAACATCATGAAAGTGATCTGCACATACAGAATAAGACTTCCCTCCTTCATCTATTTTAAGATGTTAATGAACACATCAAAAGGACAGCAAGAAGATGGAAACGGCAAGAAACAAAAAATTACAGAAACAGAATTTTGTCAGGTATTTAGATAGAAGAATAATAAACTTTTCAAAACATACTCTATAAAAACATTTAAAAATTGTTAACTGCTAAAAATATAAAAAATGCAGGATATTATTCAAGCTATAACACAAAGATAACAAACAAACACAGATGAACAAGTAGAAACAAGGTGAAAAGCACAGCGACCGGTGGAAGAACCGGTCGAGCTCCAAGAAGAGAGCTTTCAGTTCAGACAGAGAGGTCTAGCACCAGCTCTGGTTGAGAAATCAACTATTCTTTACGTTGAAAACACTGAACAAAAGCAGAAGAAACATTCTTCTTCTCCAGGAGACCTCAGGGATGTCTGTCAGTTCATTATTTCTCTTTGCTCCTTTACTAATTTCTTCTTTGCTTTGCAGGAGGTTAAAAAGCCTTTGACGTCTTTTGTGTTGTTTGTTTGCTTTAACCCAATGAAGTGAGCTTTTTAATGTTGCAGAAAGCTTTCAAAAGATCTTTGTTTGTGCTCTACACAATAAAGACATACATGAAAACCACGAGAGAAGAGCACTCAGTTACATAATGCCAGTGTAATTTAAGAAAAAAACCTTTCCAAGCACCTGTGAAAACTTCCAAATGTTAAAGAATAGAAAATAATTAATTTAAAACAAAATCCAATTAATGCTTTTCTAGTTCCGTCAATTTTAATGACTTTAAAGTGTATTTGAAATAATATAATATATTATAAAGATATATTATGTTTTTTTAAGTGTATTTTTGTATTTTTCATTCTTCATTTAAAGCAAATGTAATAATTTTTTTTGTTTTGTACATAAAGAAGTTAAGTAGTTCTAGAACGGCACAGGACCATTTCAGGTCCTGCTTTAATTTTCATTGGAACCCTTGCAGTGAAACCATCACATATTCATTATGTGATGGTTTTTTATTTCTTGAAGCTACACAGAAAAAAAAATTAAAATAAAATGAATTGTTATTTTTAGGTTTTGGAAAAGATTTTACATCCGGGCCTTGCGTCTCTGAACTCACGCAGGTCGATAAATGTCTCTGAAATACGTCAGATCTGATTGATTTGAGTCAGAGCCGATGAAACTGAATCAGATTGAGACGGACTGCATTCCTCCGGTGAATTCACAGGCACTGGTTATGCAAGGGGCTAAAAATAAAACCTGCAGAACCACTTACGATCTCAGCACTTATATCACAATAAGACAGACATCACTGCAGAAAATACTGTCCACAGATCAGTGGTTTTACTCTAGCTTTTGCTCACATGAAATCACTCAGTTCAAATACATAAAAAATGTAATAGTAATAAAAGGGTAAAAGTTGATATAATACACCAGCCGACCCCTGTGACCCCGTAAGGGAATAAGCGGGATTGAAGATGAATAAGTGTAATCTAATATTTTATATATTTTTATTCAGTACAACTTTTATAATTTTATTCTTAAAACATTATTCCACAATCCCAAAAACATGCGATTAGTTTAATTGAATAATCTAAATTCCCCTTAGGAGTGAATGTGTGAGTGTGTGATGCCCTGCGATGGACTGGCGACCTGTCCAGGGTGTTCCCTCCGCCTCTCGCCCAATGTGTGGTGGAGATAGGGACCGGCAGACCCCTGTGACCCCGAAGGGGAATAAGCGGAAATGAATGAATGAATAAACACTGCAATCTTTTATATCCACTTCCTTTTTTTGTGCACAAGAGTTGTTTTCATATGTGACTCCAAAATTTGAATTTGATTTGAAGTGGTTGGAGTGTTCTTGTAATGTTCTTGTTACTTTCAGAATTGGGAAAAGTAAGAGCATTCTGGCTCTAAATTGTTCTCATTGGAAAAACAGTAGCACTCCTGCGAAAATCAATCCTTTCACCCAGAACTTTAGCTGTGGCAGTAACACCTCAAATCTACTCAGCAAAATTGAACCCACAAGTGAGAGGATTGCGTCGGACATGTTGCACATGGCGGCACAGGTTTGAATCCTGAACCCATTGCCTTTTGCCAGCCTTTTGAAAGTGCAGCAGGACCTCCTCCGAACACTGGAGCTGAGCTTCCTCATTAAAGCTGGAAAGAGTTCAGATCAACGATAAACATAAGATGAGAAAGGACAGTAGAGGAGAGGAGCTGCCGATTCAGGAGGTGGGACTAACACTGACATGATCTCTGTATTTATTAGTACTCCCCAGTTCCTGCAACCATTACAAGGCAGGTCCTGCTGATGAACTCCTGAAGGCTACACAAATGATTTTACACCATACATTACTTTAGAGATCAATCAATTGAGAACAGGAATTTTAATAAAAGAAAGGTGCTTCTTAGCATCTTCAAACATGGACAGCATCGTTTTATTTAAATAGTACCATCGGTGTGAGAGAAGATTGTTGTACAAACCTAGAAGACTTCAGTGCAAAAATCAAATCAATCTTCAATATAGAGCATTATCTGACATGAATAGTCTTAAGTGATTTATTTGATCTGGATTTGTTCAGATATTGAACCCAATCAATGCAATAGAACTTTATCCGACAACTTGTTTCGAAAAGATGTGTTGGAAACAACCTGACAGTGAAACACTGCTGACACAAAAGAAATAAACCTGCATGAGTGGGGCAAGATGATTGAGATTAATCAAAACCTGAAATACCTGTCGGCAGAAAAAAACCCAGAGTTTATTTAAGTTAAAGTAGCAGCTCTTAGCGTGACGCAGGATGCTAGTGAGCCGTCTGAGAGCAGGGCGAATGGGTGGGAAGGCATTGTTTTTGAACAAGGGTAATCCAGTTTGGTGTAGGAGGAACGTGTTTGAAAGCAGAAGATCATGAATGTCGTCATACGACAGGAACCAGAGCTCATAAAAGCTCAGACCCAGGGCTCAGGGGTTGACTTCACTTACTTTGGCAAAGATTGACACCTTGACCCGAAGAGCCATGGACCGGGTAAGTCTGGCTGCAACATCTCAGCACTCTACTCTCTGGCACATGAGATATTAAACAATGGCTTTAAATAAGAATAAAACATCTATATATATAATGATTCATTTCATGGTAATTTTTTTATTGAAATATTTAAATATTTTGCTATAAGGTTTCACTATATATTTTGCGGAACTAGTTTTATATGTATATATATATCTCAAAATATTTATAGAAAAAAACATGACCACGAAATGAATCACTAAAGCTAAAAAAAATAAAAAATAACTTTTTTTTTTTTTTTAATGGATTTGCCCTGTAAAAAATGAAACGCCACTAAAAGCAGGAATTGCAAACTACATTAAAATTTAGTGGTGGAAAAGATTTAAAGATTTTAATAAATGATATGCTATAAGTTGAATTCAATAAACACAATATTATTTTTAGGCATTAAACATAAATAATTACAGGTTACAGAGAAAATGGTACAAATTATTAGTGTAAAATAATATGGAGTTATCCTTCAATCAAAAATATTGAAGATATATAGTTTCAATGTACATTTTCTTTTGAAACAAAGAATAGAACCTACATAGATATTTCAGAAATGTCTCAAGATATAAATATCACAAGTATTAGTTTAAATAATTAGAAAATAATTAGTTAAAAGAGAGAATGCTGCAGTCCCTTCATTGCTTTAGTTAGTTTTGAGATTTCCAGGAGGTTTGCATTTGAAGAGCATGACCAAAAATCTTGAACCCCAACAAAGATTCTAATCAAACTAGAGAAAAGTTGATTAAGCGTTTGGTTTGATTCTTCTAGACTTCAATCATTTTCAGTTGAACATACAATTCCAATTGAACGTTTATCAGTGTAATAGTAATGTGTGAGGAGCGAATGGTGCTGAACTGGTTTCCTCTATACATGGAATGTGGCCGTCTGAGTGCTAACAGATCCTCTTTCAAATGTCAGCACAACTGTAATGCCTGAAGAGTTTGGAGGAATTTTTAAAGCATCCTTTAGGCTGTCATTACATATTTTATAAAGTCTATAAAGTCTGTAAAATCAAGGTGCAGCCCACATTGAACCTGGTGAAATGACTGCTTTATTCATCATACTTTACCCAATGTAAAGGGTTAAAATAGAGTGAAACCATTAGAACCATACCTGTATGAATCTCAAGAGGCAAGAATGCTATATTTATTACATTTTCGATCATGGCTAATTCTATTTTAGGCATGGGGTTAACTTTCAGAAACACCAACAATTTTTGATATTAAACTCGACAACAGACCCTCATGAACAGACGATTGAAAGCAAGATCTTCTGTTGAAACATTTGTTGATTAAAGAAGCTGGTTTCGCTCCAGATGGCACCGTGGGAAACTGAACGTCACTGTTTGGGTCCGTTCATGAGTGGAATTTCATATTCTCCTTGTGCTACTGTGGGTTTACTTCCGGTTCTCTAGTTTCCCACATGTTACTAAACATTTGCAGGTCTATTGGCAACTCGAAATTTTCAGGAGTAATGGGTGAGTGATTGTGACCCCAGAATGGACTGGCTACTTGCCAAGGGTTTCACCAAAAGAACGGGGTTAAACGATGGGTTTTGCAGAGGGTACAAATACGAGGTGATTCAAAGATGTTTTTTAGAAAGTTACAAACGTTGCATATAATGTTTATTATACCTGCTTGAAAAATTGCATATCATGGCCCCTTTAAGTGTAAGATTTGGGTCTTGCTCAATTCATCGCTCATTTAAGTCGATTTGGTTACACACCAAATGTTATGTTATTGTCACACCACATTTCCTTTATGTAAAGATGCTTTTGTTTGTATTACCACTCTCTTCTATTTGCAGAAATGGCAAGGATGTCATTCAATTTCATGTTTCAAAGATCTTTCTTCTTGGTTCTTGCCAATCAAACAGCAATGGAAACATGGCAGAGCAAGACTTTAAAAAACAAAAAGCAACAGGATTTACAGATCCTGAATGGTGCAATGCATGGTTACCATTTTTCCTAGGATAAATGAGTTAAAGCTTTTTTTTCTTTTTGTCTAAGTTTATTAATATATTTTTTGGTAAAAAGTCAATTAAGTATTTATATTTTACAAAAACAAAAAACAAAACAGCTAATTCTATATATTCACTAGATTTTATGTGTTCCATTAACTTATGTTTAAAATTTTGTGACTATTCCACATATTGATTTTAATCCATCTCCAAATCCAGCTCACACTGGAAAGCTTACTCAAGTGGATGGAATGAATAAACCCATGATTGCATTCATTTTCTGATGCTATAAATCATATATTTATAGGGGCTTGACATCACAGTTTCCACAATGAAGAGAAAAGTACTCATAATTGCAGCGTTAATCATAGGTTCGTAAGTTCCCAAACAAGGAATTGAACTATCACTTTCATTATTCAATTTCAATCTATTTCATCTCACTAACATTATATTACTTTTAAAAACAGCTTTCAGTAGTGTCATGGCTCAAACAAGCCCAGAAAGTACAGATTCAAGTACAGCTACAACAGACTCACAAATAAACGAAACATCACTGTCAAGCACAGATGAATCTTCAACTTCAGCTACAACAGAATCACTGACAAGCACAGATGAGTCTTCAACCTCAGCTACAACAGAGTCACTGACAAACACAGATGAATCTTCAACTTCAGCTACAACAGAATCACTGACAAGCTCAGATGATTCTTCAACCTCAGCTACAATAGAGTCACCGATAAGCACAGATGAATCTTCAACTTCAGCTACAAAAGAATCACTGACAAGCTCAGATGATTCTTCAACCTCAGCTACAACAGAGTCACTGACAAGCACAGATGAATCTTTAACCTCAGCTACAACAGAGTCACTGACAAACACAGATGAATCTTCAACTTCAGCTACAACAGAATCACTGACAAGCACAGATGAGTCTTCAACCTCAGCTACAACAGAATCAGTAACAAGCACAGATGAATCTTTAACCTCAGCTACAACAGAATCAGGGACAAGCACAGATGAATCTTCAACCTCAGCTACAACAGAGTCACAGACAAGCACAGATGAATCTTTAACCTCAGCTACAACAGAATCAGTAACAAGCACAGATGAATCTTTAACCTCAGCTACAACAGAATCAGTGACAAGCACAGATAAATCTTCAACCTCAGCTACAACAGAGTCACTGACAAACACAGATGAATCTTTAACCTCAGCTACAACAGAATCAGTGACAAGTGCAGATGAATCTTTAACCTCAGCTAAAACAGAATCACTGACAAGCGCAGATGAATCTTCAACCTCAGCTACAACAGAGTCACTGACAAACACAGATGAATCTTTAACCTCAGCTAAAACAGAATCACTGACAAGCGCAGATGAATCTTCAACCTCAGCTACAACAGAGTCACTGACAAGCGCAGATGAATCTTCAACCTCAGCTACAACAGAGTCACTGACAAGCACAGATGAATCTTCAACTTTAGCTACAACAGAATCACTAACAAGCTCAGATGATTCTTCAACCTCAGCTACAACAGAGTCACTGACAAGCACAGATGAATCTTTAACCTCAGCTACAACAGAGTCACTGACAAGCGCAGACGAATCTTCAACCTCAGCTACAACAGAATCACTGACAAACACAGATGAATCTTCAACTTCAGCTACAACAGAATCATTGACAAGCACAAATGAATCTTCAACCTCAGCTACAACAGAATCAGTAACAAGCAGAGATGAATCTTCAACTTCAGCTACAACAGAATCATTGACAAGCACAGATGAGTCTTCAACCTCAGCTACAACAGAATCAGTAACAAGCACAGATGAATCTTTAACCTCAGCTACAACAGAATCAGTGACAAGCACAGATGAATCTTCAACCTCAGCTACAACAGAGTCACAGACAAGCACAGATGAATCTTTAACCTCAGCTACAACAGAATCAGTGACAAGTGCAGATGAATCTTTAACCTCAGCTAAAACAGAATCACTGACAAGCGCAGATGAATCTTCAACCTCAGCTACAACAGAGTCACTGACAAACACAGATGAATCTTTAACCTCAGCTAAAACAGAATCAATGACAAGCGCAGATGAATCTTCAACCTCAGCTACAACAGAATCACTGACAAGCACAGCTGAATCTTTAACCTCAACCACAACAGAATCACTGACAAGCACAGCTGAATCTTTAACCTCAACCACAACAGAATCACTGACAAGCACAGCTGAATCTTTAACCTCAACCACAACAGAGTCACTGACAAGCGCAGATGAATCTTCAACCTCAGCTACAACAGAGTCACTGACAAGCACAGATGAATCTTCAACCTCAGCTATAACAGAATCAGTGACAAGCACAGCTGAATCTTTACCCTCAGCTACAATAGAATCACTGACAAGCTCAGATGAATCTTTAACCTCAGCTACAATAGAATCACTGACAAGCTCAGATGAATCTTCAACCTCAGCTACAACAGAATTACTGACAAGCACAGTTGAATCTTTAGGCTCAGCTACAACAGAATCACTGACAAGCAAGGATGAATCTTCAACCTCAGCTACAACAGAATCACTGACAAGCACGGATGAATCTTCAACCTCAGCTACAACAGAATCACTGACAAGCACAGTCGAATCTTCAACCTCAGCTACAACAGAATCAGTGACAAGCACAGCCGGATCTTCCACCTCAGCTACAACAGAATCAATGACAGGCACAGATGAATCTTTATCCTCAACTACAACAGAATCACTGACAAGCACAGCTGAATCTTTAACCTCAGCTACAACAGAATCAGGGACAAGCACAGATGAATCTTCAACCTCACATACAACAGAATCACTGACAAGCACAGATGAATCTTCATCCTCAGCTACAACAGAATCACAAACAAGCCAACATACAGTTACGACTACTACCATTGTAACAGAAACATCACAACCAAAGTCTACAACTGAACCAACAACCACCACAAGCACAACCATTACAGAAGCTGCATCGGCTACAGTTCTAGTCAGATTTACCAGCCCTGAAGCCTTTATCGATGCACTGCTAAATACATCTTCACCAGAGTTTATTGACAGAAAAGGCAGAGTTAAAAATGAGGTATGTACTTTAAAGTTTAACAATTATCTGTCTAGACAGGTTTTCTGAATACAAAAGTATTAAGTTTTCATGTTAGTAGAATCCATTAACTAACTAAATCCATGTTTACATGTTAAAGCTGAAGTCTGATCACCAGTCTGAGGACAGGTTTCCTATAGATAGAAATCATAAAACCTTTTCAGATGCTTAGTAAGTTTTGTGATGCAGCAGTGGATAGGTTATAGACTAGAAACTGAGCATCTCCTGATTATCCTCTGTGGATCTATAGAAGCATATTTCTATTTTAGCTGCATTTGCCAATCACAGATTCTTAAACTTAGCTGGCATCAATACAGCATTTTGAGTTTCGAAACATGAGAAACATTTCTAGTTCTACTTTTTAGTTCTATATACTACGTCTCAATATCAACAACGTGTTTGGTTTGATAAAAAAAAACTGATTCATATCCGATTACACAAAAACATATTTGCGAATTTTTTAAAAGAATGTTGTCTCTTGAATACATTTATATCTAATTAAGGTATACTTTTGTAGTTTATTTAGTGGCTGCTTTTAAGATGCACATTTCTGTAAAAACTGACATTGTGGTAAAACAATCTTTCACAGTTTGAAACAATCTACAAAAGCAGCTTTGGCTCCTTTTTAAGGCTGACAAATATCAGATTCAGGTGGGTGAATCTTTTTCTTTGTGTGTTTTAATCACATGCAATTCTTTTATTTATGTCTTGGAAAGTAAATAAGGATCAAAATTGTATTTTAAATACAAACATGTTCCATTCATTATTCAACTTTTTAAATAGTATGGTACCAGGATAAAAAGGTTCTTGTCTCTTTCTAGACAAGGATCAATTATCACTGAAATGGATGTTGAATTTACATCTGCTCCCAATACTACAGCAATAACCACTGCTACTCTAACGACAGCTGCTTTTGTTATCTCTAATATTGATGGTAAGTTATATAAGCAGTCATGAATTCAAATTTTAATTAATATTAATATGACAGAGTACAAATAAGGATTGCTATTTTTTTTACTTGCCCTGAAAACAGTTGTCGACATCACTACAACCAACATCTCCACGACAATCTCTATGGTTGTTACAGAAATACCTCAGCCAACAACCACAAGTCTTTTAACATCCCTAGATACAGCTACAAGCACTTTCGATATTACAGAAACATCATTTTCTTCAACCTCCGCAACAAAAGAATCCCTGACAAGCACAGCTGAATCTTCAACCTCAGCTACAACAGAATCACTGACAAGCACAGATGAATCTTCAACCTCAGCTACAACAGAATCACTGACAAGCACAGATGAATCTTCAACCTCAGCTACAACAGAATCTCTGACAAGCACAGCCGAATCTTCACTTCAGCTACAACAGAATCACTGACAAACACAGATGAATCTTCAACCTCAGCTACAACAGAATCACTGACAAGCACAGCCGAATCTTCAACTTCAGCTACAACAGAATCACTGACAAGCACAATCGAATCTTCAACCTCAGCTACAACAGAATCACTGACAAGCACAATCGAATCTTCAACCTCAGCTACAACAGAATCTTTGACAAGCACAGATGAATCTTCAACCTCAGCTACAACAGAATCTTTGACAACCACAGATGAATCTTCAACCTCAGCTACAACAGAATCACTGACAAGCACAATCGAATCTTCAACCTCAGCTACAACAGAATCACTGACAAGCACAATCGAATCTTCAACCTCAGATACAACAGAATCTTTGACAAGCACAGCTGAATCTTTAACCTCAACCACAACAGAATCACTGACAAGCGCAGATGAATCTTCAACCTCAGCTACATCAGAATCACTGACAAGCACAGCCGAATCTTCAACTTCAGCTACAACAGAATCACTGCCTAGCACAGTCGAATCTTCAACCTCAGCTACAACAGAATCACTGACAAGCCCAGTCGAATCTTCAACCTCAGCTACAACAGAATCTTTGACAAGCACAGATGAATCTTCAACCTCAGCTAAAACAGAATCAGTGACAAGCACAGATGAATCTTCAACCTCAGCTACAACAGAATCTCTGACAAGCACAGCTGAATCTTCCACCTCAGCTACAACAGAATCACTGACAAGCTCAGATGAATCTTCAACCTCAGCTTCAACAGAATCACTGATAAGCACAGGCGAATCTTCAACCTCAGCTACAACAGAATCACTGACAAGCACAGGCAAATCTTCAACCTCAGCTACAACAGAATCACTGACAAACACAGATGAATCTTCAACTTCAGCTACAACAGAATCACTGACAAGCACAGCCCAATCTTCAATCTCAGCAACATTAGAATCAGTGAAAAGCACAGATGAGTCTTCAACCACTGCTACAACAGAATCACAAACAAGCCAACATACAGTTACGACTACTACCATTGTAACAGAAACATCACAACCAAAGTCTACAACTGAACCAACAACCACCACAAGCACAACCATTACAGAAGCTGCCTCGGCTACAGTTCTAGTCAGATTTACCAGCCCTGAAGCCTTTATCGATGCACTGCTAAATACATCTTCACCAGAGTTTATTGACAGAAAAGGCAGAGTTAAAAATGAGGTATGTACTTTAAATTTTAACAATTATCTGTCTAGACAGGTTTTCTGAATACAAAAGTATTAAGTTTTCATGTTAGTAAAATCCATTAACTAACTAAATCCATGTTTACATGTTAAAGCTGAAGTCTGATCACCAGTCTGAGGACAGGTTTCCTATAGATAGAAATCATAAAACCTTTTCAGATGCTTAGTAAGTTTTGTGATGCAGCAGTGGATAGGTTATAGACTAGAAACTGAGCATCTCCTGATTATCCTCTGTGGATCTATAGAAGCATATTTCTATTTTAGCTGCATTTGCCAATCACAGATTCTTAAACTTAGCTGGCATCAATACAGCATTTTGAGTTTCGAAACATGAGGAACATTTTTAGTTCTATATACTACGTCTCAATATCAACAACGTGTTTGTTTTGATAAAAAAAAAACTGATTCATATCCGATTACACAAAAACATATTTGCAAATTTTTTAAAAGAATGTTGTCTCTTGAATACATTTATATCTAATTAAGGTATACTTTTGTAGTTTATTTAGTGGCTGCTTTTAAGATGCACATTTCTGTAAAAACTGACATTGTGGTAAAACAATCTTTCACAGTTTGAAACAATCTACAAAAGCAGCTTTGGCTCCTTTTTAAGACTGACAAATATCAGATTCAGGTGGGTGAATCTTTTTCTTTGTGTGTTTTAATCACATGCAATTCTTTTATTTATGTCTTGGAAAGTAAATAAGGATCAAAATTGTATTTTAAATACAAACATGTTCCATTCATTATTCAACTATTTAAATAGTATGGTACCAGGATAAAAAGGTTCTTGTCTCTTTCTAGACAAGGATCAATTATCACTGAAATGGATGTTGAATTTACATCTGCTCCCAATACTACAGCAATAACCACTGCTACTCTAACGACAGCTGCTTTTGTTATCTCTAATATTGATGGTAAGTTATATAAGCAGTCATGAATTCAAATTTTAATTAATATTAATATGACAGAGTACAAATAAGGATTGCTATTTTTTTTTACTTGCCCTGAAAACAGTTGTCGACATCACTACAACCAACATCTCCACGACAATCTCTATGGTTGTTACAGAAATACCTCAGCCAACAACCACAAGTCTTTTAACAACCCTAGATACAGCTACAAGCACTTTCGATATTACAGAAACATCATTTTCTTCAACCTCCGCAACAACAGAATCCCTGACAAGCACAGCTGAATCTTCATCTTCACCTACAACAGAATCACTGACAAACACAGATGAATCTTCAACCTCAGCTACAACAGAATCACTGACAAGCACAGTCGAATCTTCAACTTCAGCTACAACACAATCAGTGAAAAGCACAGATGAATCTTCAACCTCAGCTACAACAGAATCTCTGACAAGCACAGCCGGATCTTCCACCTCAGCTACAACAGAATCACTGACAAACACAGATGAATCTTCAACCTCAGCTACAACAGAATCACTGACAGGCACAGCTGAATCATCAACCTCAGCTACAACAGAATCACTGACAAGCACAGTCGAATCTTTAGCCTCAGCTACAACAGAATCACTGACAAGCACAGCCGAATCTTCAACCTCAGCTACAACAGAATCACTGACAAGCACAGCCGAATCTTTAACCACAGCTACAACAGAATCATTGACAGGCACAGCTGAATCATCAACCTCAGCTACAACAGAATCACTGACAAGCACAGCTGAATCTTTAACCTCAACCACAACAGAATCACTGATAAGCACAGATGAATCTTCAACCTCAGCTACATCAGAATCACTGACAAGCACAGCCGAATCTTCAACCTCAGCTACAACAGAATCACTGCCTAGCACAGTCGAATCTTCAACC
>SRMA01026909.1:185975-202972 GCA_007224835.1 Danionella cerebrum
GAATCTTCAACTTCAGCTACAACAGAATCACTGACAAGCACAGGCGAATCTTCAACTTCATCTACAACAGAATCACTGACTAGCACAGGCGAATCTTCAACCTCAGCTACAACAGAATCACTGACAAGCACAGTTGAATCTTTAACCTCAACCACAACAGAATCACTGACAAGCGCAGATGAATCTTCAGCCTCAGCTACAACAGAATCACAAACAAGCCAACATACAGTTACGACTACTACCATTGTAACAGAAACATCACAACCAAAGTTTACAACTGAACCAGCAACCATCACAAGCACAACCATTACAGAAGCTGCCTCAGCTATATTTCTAGTCAGATTTACCAGCCCTGAAACCTTTATCGATGCACTGCTAAATACATCTTCACCAGAGTATATTGACAGAAAAGGCAGAGTTAAAAATGAGGTATGTACTTTAAAGTTTAACAATTATCTGTCTAGACAGGTTTTCTGAATACAAAAGTATTAAGTTTTCATGTTAGTAGAATCCATCAACTAACTAAATCCATGTTTACATGTTAAAGCTGAAGTCTGATCACCAGTCTGAGGACAGGTTTCCTATAGATAGAAATCATAAAACCTTTTCAGATGCTTAGTAAGTTTTGTGATGCAGCAGTGGATAGGTTATAGACTAGAATCTGAGCATCTCCTGATTATCCTCTGTGGATCTATAGAAGCATATTTCTATTTTAGCTGCATTTGCCAATCACAGATTCTTAAACTTAGCTGGCATCAATACAGCATTTTGAGTTTCGAAACATGAGGAACATTTTTAGTTCTATATACTACATCTCAATATCAACAACGTGTTTGGTTTGATAAAAAAAAAAAACTGATTCATATTCGATTACACAAAAACATATTTGCAAATTTTTTAAAAGAATGTTGTCTCTTGAATACATTTATATCTAATTAAGGTATACTTTTGTAGTTTATTCAGTGGCTGCTTTTAAGATGCACATTTCTGTAAAAACTGACATTGTGGTAAAACAATCTTTCACAGTTTGAACCAATCTACAAAAGCAACTTTGGCTCCTTTTTAAGGCTGACAAATATCAGATTCAGGTGGGTGAATCTTTTTCTTTGTGTGTTTTATTCACATGCAATTCTTTTATTTATGTCTTGGAAAGTAAATAAGGAACACAATTGTATTTTAAATCCAAACATGTTGCATTCATTATTCAACTTTTTAAATAGTATGGTACCAGGATAAAAAGGTTCTTGTCCCTTTCTAGACAAGGATCAATTATCACTGAAATGGATGTTGAATTTACATCTGCTCCCAATACTACAGCAATAACCACTGCTACTCTAACGACAGCTGCTTTTGTTATCTCTAATATTGATGGTAAGTTATATAAGCAGTCATGAATTCAAATTTGAATTAATATAAATATGAAAGAGTACAAATAAGGATTGCTATTTTTTTACTTGCCCTCAAAACAGTTGTCGACATCACTACAACCAACATCTCCACGACAACCTCTATGGTTATTACAGAAATACCTCAGCCAACAACCACAAGTCTTTTAACAACCCTAGATACAGCTACAAGCACTTTCGATATTACAGAAACATCATTTTCTTCAACCTCCACAACAACAGAATCCCTGACAAGCACAGCTGAATCTTCCACCTCAGCTACAACAGAATCCCTGACAAGCACAGATGAATCTTCAACCTCAGCTACAACAGAATCACTGACAAGCACAGATGAATCTTCAACTTCAGCTACAACAGAATCACTGACAAGCACAGATGAATCTTCAACCTCAGCTACAACAGAATCTCTGACAAGCACAGCCGGATCTTCCACCTCAGCTACAACAGAATCACTGACAAGCACAGATGAATCTTCAACCTCAGCTACAACAGAATCACTGACAGGCACAGCTGAATCATCAACCTCAGCTACAACAGAATCTCTGACAAGCACAGCCGAATCTTCAACCTCAGCTACAACAGAATCTCTGACAAGCACAGATGAATCTTCAACCTCAGCTACAACAGAATCTCTGACAAGCACAGTCGAATCTTCAACTTCAGCTACAACGGAATCACTGACAAGCACAGATGAATCTTCAACCTCAGCTACAACAGAATCTCTGACAAGCACAGCCGAATCTTCAACCTCAGCTACAACAGAATCCCTGACAAGCACAGCCGAATCTTCAACCTCAGCTACAACAGAATCACTGACAAGCACAGCCGAATCTTCAACTTCAGCCTCAACAGAATCACTGACAAGCACAGCCAAATCTTCAACTTCAACTACAACAGAACCACTGACAAGCACAACCGAATATTCAACCTTATCTACAACAGAATCAGAAACAAGTGAAACATCAATGACAACCACAGCTGTATCTTTAACACCAGTAACAACAGAATCTCTGACAAGCACAGCCGAATCTTCAACCTCAGCTACAACAGAATCACTGACAAGCACAGCCGAATCTTCAACCTCAGCTACAACAGAATCAGTAACAAGTACAGATGAATCTTCAACCTCATTTACAACAGAATCACTGACAAGCACAGCCGAATCTTCAACTTTTGCCACAACCAAGTCAGTGACAAGCACAGCCGAATCTTCAACTTCAGCTACAACAAAATCACTGACAAGCACAGCTGAATCTTCAACCTCAGCTACAACAGTATCACTAACAAGCATAGCCAATTCTTCAACACCAGCTACAGTAGAATTACTTACAAGCACTGCCGAGTCTTCAACCTCAGCTACAACAGAATCACAAATAAGCAAAACAGAAACACCCTTTCCCACCACAGCTCAACCAACAACCACAAGTCTTTTAACACCTACATCCCAAGAATCAGCTACAAGCACAACCCCAATTACAGAAACACCCATTTCCACAACAGCTCTTTTAACATCCACAAGTTTTTTAACATCTACATCCCAAGAATCAGCTACAAGCACTACCACAATTACAGAAACACCCTTTTCCACAACACCTCAACTAACAACCACAAGTCTTTTAACATCTACATCCAAAGATACGGCTTCAAGCACTGCCCCAATTACAGAAACACCCTTTTCCACAACAGCTCACCCAACGGCAACAAGTCATTTAACATCTACATCTCAAGAATCAGCTACAAGCACCACCCTGATAACAGAAACACCCTTTTCCACAACAGCTCAACAAACATCCACAAGTCTTTTAACATCTACATCCCAAGAATCAGCCACAAGCACTACCCCAATTACAGAAACATCCTTTTCCAAAACACCACAACCAATACCAACAAGTCTTTTAACATCTACATCCCAAGATACCGCAACAAGCACTACCCCAGTTACAGAAACACCCTTTTCCACAACATCTCAACCAACAACCACAAGTCTTTTAACATCTACATCCCAAGATATGGCTACAAGCACTGCCCCATTTACAGAAACACCCTTTTCCACAGCACCACAACCAATACCAACAAGTCTTTTAACATCTACATCCCAAGATACAACAAACACTACCCCAATTACAGAAACACCCTTTTCCACAACAGCTCACCCAACGGCAACAAGTCATTTAACATCTACATCTCAAGAATCAGCTACAAGCACCACCCCGATAACAGAAACACCCTTTTCCACAACAGCTCAACAAACATCTGCATATCTTTTAACATCTACATCCCAAGAATCAGCTACAAACACTACCCCAATTACAGAAACACCCTTTTCCACAACAGCTCACCCAACGGTAACAAGTCATTTAACATCTACATCTCAAGAATCAGCTACAAGCACCACCCCGATAACAGAAACACCCTTTTCCACAACAGCTCAACAAACACCCACAAGTCTTTTAACGTCTACATCTCAAGATACGGCTTCAAGCACTACCCCAATTACAGAAACACCCTTTTCTACAACACCACAACCAATACCAACAAGTCTTTTAACATCTACATCCCAAAATACAGCAACAAACACTACCCCAATTACAGAAACACCCTTATCCACAACAGCTCACCCAACGACAATAAATCTTTTAACCTCTACATCTCAAGAATCAGCTACAAGCACCACCCTGATAACAGAAACACCCTTTTCCACAACAGCTCAACAAACACCCACAAGTCTTTTAACGTCTACATCTCAAGATACAGCAACAAACACTACTCCAATTACAGAAACAACCTTTTCTACAACACCACAACCAATACCAACAAGTCTTTTAACATCTACATCCCAAAATACAGCAACAAACACTACCCCAATTACAGAAACACCCTTTTCCACAACAGCTCACCCAACGGTAACAAGTCATTTAACATCTACATCTCAAGAATCAGCTACAAGCACCACCCCGACAACAGAAACACCCTTTTCCACAACAGCTCAACAAACATCCACAAGTCTTTTAACATCTACATCCCGAAATACAGCAACAAACACTACTCCAATTACAGAAACAACCTTTTCTACAACACCACAACCAATTGCTACAAGTCTTTTAACATCTACATCCCAAGAATCAGCAACAAACACTACCCCAATTACAGAAACACCCTTATCCACAACAGCTCACCCAACGACAATAAATCTTTTAACCTCTACATCTCAAGAATCAGCTACAAGCACCACCCTGATAACAGAAACACCCTTTTCCACAACAGCTCAACAAACATCCACAAGTCTTTTAACGTCTACATCTCAAGATACAGCAACAAACACTACTCCAATTACAGAAACAACCTTTTCTACAACACCACAACCAAATGCTACAAGTCTTTTAACATCTACATCCCAAAATACAGCTACAAGTACTAACCCAATTACAGAAACAACAATTTCCACCATTCAACAATCTATTTCCCTGCAGCCTACAGCTGCACCTCAAACACAGACACTACTTACAACTCTACACACATCTACAACAATGACAGTAGTTAATGCTACTACAACTGCTCAACCTACATCTACCACAACTACAACTGTTCAAGCTATAACAAAAGCAACCACTATTACAACTTTAGGAACAACCCAAATCCCATCTTCATTGATGGTCAGGTTCTCCAGCCCTGAAGACTTCATTAATGAGTTGTCAGATCCATCTTCTGCTGCATTTAAAACCAGAGAAAACCGAGTCAAAGATGAAGTAGGTTGAACAGAATTGGATTCTCATGTAAATACAATAACAAAGTGTGTGATTTTAACGGAGTCTGATTTTCCACAGCTTGATCCAAGCTTTAAAAAGACATTTGGAGCTTCCTACATTGGATTGAAAGTTATTAAGTTTAGGTGGGTGCTAATGCTTTGTTAAACATTTTTCACATTTTTGTAAATCTGTATTTCAACCTTTGTCATTGAAAACATGCCACCTACTCTGTCTGTCTCTCTTCTAGTGCTGGATCAATCATCACGGATATGAATGTATCATTTGCAGTTGTACCTGGTGACAGTGAGATAATCAGCGCAATTACATCTGCCAATACCTCCTTTACCATCACTAATGTAGAGGGTGAGTGAAAATTCAGGATCTGGCATTGATGAGTTTAAATTAATGAGTTCCCCAGTGCATTTACCAAAATAGAAAACAGCACACCTCAGTTACATCCCTTTTGTAGCACCTAAAAGCATGTAACAAACTCACCAATAAAGATCTCAGTTGGTTTTGGTCATAAAAAAAGAAATTCAAGAGATTGCCCAAAAAATCAAATCCCGCCCCCACCCCGTCCAAGCCCTAGAGTGGGTAAGGGAAGGACTTCAAAAGATGAAACACATTGTCCCATGTTCAATAATTGACCACTGGCACTCATTTAACCAGATGGCAACCTACAGTACAGGTAAAAAACAGTGTAAGAACACCCCCCTGATGAAATGTCACCTTCGTCCTATGATAGCAACAGATTCAGTCCTTTTCTATATGAGCATGACTATCATGGGTCACGAGCTAACACTGTGTTTTTACTCGAAAACAAAATTGACAAATAAATGTGATTAGATTTTTTACATTTGTGACAATTTAATTTTTGGTTTGTAATGTTTTCACCTTGCTGTTAATTCTGGGGGAGTTTCATAATTATTCAGTTTTTCTTTGTCTTAATTCAACCCTATTTTAACAGTGAGGCCGACGACATCAACAACCACAGTCTTTCCTATAATCACAGCCACCACAACCACCACGAGACCTACAACTACATCTACGACAGTCTTGACCACACCCAAAACAACTCTGGCCATAAAAATTACCTCACCAATCACAAGCCCAATCACATTTAACACAACCACAATCACTCCAAACACAACTACAGCTGCACCAAACACCACACAAATCAGCACCACCACATCCACCACCACAACAACGACGACAACAACAACAACAACAACGAAGACTACAACTCTACCGACTACTACAGCAACGACAACAACAACCGCAACAACCCCCACAGCGGCGCCCACACGTCCTCCGCCGACTGTAGCTCTTCAGATAGTCATTGTAGAGATGTACGTTCCAGCTCTGGCAGACCCTGAGAGCCAAGAGTTTAAAAACCTGGCAACCAAAGTAGAGAGTCAGGTAAGAGAGAGTCAGTTTACTCTGCTTTCAACTCAATTTTATGATTTAAATACAACGCTTGTTATTAGGAATTATGTCTATGTATTTTTTATTTTAAAAACATTTTGTTCATTAGCAAAAATAAATCCAAAATCCATTGCCACCAACTTAGAACCTGGTGTTTAAAAAAACACACTTAGCTGGGGTTCTCAGTTACACTAAACCGGTGCTACTTTAATTGTGGATGAATGGCAAAACTGTGTAAAAAAGATATAGTTTTTAATACCATATTGCCAGAGCTTAAGCCAGGTGCAGTCCCTAAAAAAAGCAGATTAAAATATTCTTTCTTATGACATACTTTGTGGAGAAGGCTTGTGACAACAAAAAAGCAACACTTTTGTTCTGGAAAGCATCATAAAATAAAACTTGCACCTTTACAATGACAAAAGAGTACAGGCTGTTTAATTTTCTAAATAAACTCTTGATGTTTCCACAGTTTGATGAACTCTACAAAAAGAAGTTTGGATCCCTTTTCATCAGGGCAATCGTGAAATCGTTCATGTAAGTGTGCATCCATCTAAGTGCTTGTAGATCACCTCTGGCATTTAAAGTTCTATCAGGGTCTCAATAGCAGACAGTCTTCACCCACCATTCATCTTGTCCCATCTTCACTGGTCGACCCAGTGGTGCAGTGTGTAGCACTGTGGCCTTCCAGTTAATGCTCGCAAGTGCATGTTTTCACTGTGTTTGCGTGGGTTTTCTCTGGGTATTTCTTCTGGGATTTACCCCACAATCACAAAAATATGTGGTGAGGTTAATGAAATAATCTAAATCTATTATGGTCTCAGTAGCAGATGTTCTTCATCCACCCTTTGCCTTGTCACATCTTCACTGGGCAGCACGATGACACTGTAGCCTTCTAGTTAGAAGGTTGTGAGTGAATGTGTGTTTCCCTGTGATAAACAGGTGAACTGTCCCCCTGAACTCCTCCAGATTTTCACCCTCCAGACAGAACTTGCCTCCAGACATTCACCCATTTCTTAATATTGACGTATAGTTATACCATAGCTCATCTTATTATTCGTTGTAGCTTTTGTTTTTGACACTTGTGATTAGTCATTTATGTTTTCGCATTCGATTTGTTCAAGTATTTGTACAGTTGTACTTTCTAATGTGGCTTATCAATCAAAGGGAAATGTACATTTTTCTTGCAGAGCTGTTTCCAGAACCAGAGCAGATCTGAGTGTCCAGGCGGATGTGGAGCTGGTGTTCAGCCAGGCCTCGACCGATCCCATTCCCACCAGCACAGTCATCATAGAAACTCTTAAAGAGGCTGCGTCCTCTCCGAACACAGGCTTCAACCTCACTGTCGACATCACCACCATCACCGTCACCAGTACGTACAGTGTTTGCACTTGCTGGGCATAAGTTCAGATGATCATCAGTCTACCGTTTAGAAGGATGCTCTCAAACTTAGGTCTGAGGTCTTAGGTCTAATCTCTTCAGCTATTCTTAATTATTATGGGTTGATAAGTTGGCCACATCTGGACACCTGTCCCTAATCCTCTTTTTGCTTTTTATTTGCTGCCCTGAAACTTGTGAGTTTTGTATTCAATTTGACCACATCAGAGAGCATTGACACATAACAGCAAACAGGGTCTTCCAGCTCACATTACAAAATACATTGGGCATTGGCATTTTGCTGCATTTGATTTATAAACAACTGCTTGTGTTTGTAGAGTCTGTGCAGACAATTGGAGTGATAATCCTGACAAATGGAACCATTGTTTCGACGTTCTCAAACACAAGTTCTTCTGAATTCCAGAGCAGAGCATCCATGGTGAAAACAGGGGTGAGCTCTTTCACAAAACAAGCTGATGGCTTAAGAAAAATAGTTCTGTCTAAAACAAAAACTTGTTTTGCAGCTTGAGCCATTTTTCTACGGAGACTATCCCACATCATTCAGCATGTTGTCCGTAACCAACTTCAGGTATGCAATCTTCTATGGAGTTCTTTCTGACAAAAGCTGAACTCTGAGGGTACTACTTGGATGTTGAGCTAAACATTGACTCTTTGCAGTGATGCCAGTCTAAAAACGAAGGGTGTGGCCACAGTCCAAAACTCCATTGATTTAACCTTCGCCGCAGGCACATATCTCCCCAATAGCACTCAGATAGTGAACACCATAGTGCGAGCCGCCAAAAACAACAGCCTACCCTTCCAGATCTACACCTACCAGATCATCGTCAACAACACAGGTGAGCCATAACCTGCGCTCAACAATTTCATATTTACTAACCTCAAAGTTAGGAAAATGGCATTTGTTTGGCAGCAGAGGTCAAATTTCCAGAACAAATGTCAGAGCCTGGATGCAAAGTATAGAACTACTTTAACACATAGATAATCTACTAGTTACATCTGTGTGTGAGGGTCATTCAGGAGTGAGTGCTATCTAAAGCTTTCACCCACTAAGTTTCTAAATATTTTATGCACCTTGTTAGACTACTTCAATATTCAAAACCCTACACAATTAAAACATATTAAATTTCACTTCCAGAACAGTACATTTGATAAATAAAATGCTACTGTAACAAATGCAGATAGTTGTAATAACATCCGTTTTGAAGGGAGTGGAAAAAGAAAGAATTCTTCATCTTTGAGGAAGTTACTTTTCAGGAAATCTCGCTGGGAGAAATCCCTCTAACACTTTTGCTCTTTGTCTCACACAGCGTTCTCCTCAGCTGATATCAGCAGCAGAATCAGTGTGTTCAGTGCATTTGTCCTGGGTTTTATCTCACTTCTGCTTTCACGGCTACACTGAAAAACTCCACCTCAGCCTCAGGAGTGTCCTTCTCTTCTCCAGATGATAAGCTGCACAACCCCCGATGCTGCTTGAGGAGCAGTAATGAATGAAAGACTTCACACACTTTTGTATTCAACACTCAGTGCTGGACACAATTATAGATTTCTTGAAACTCAAGCTATTACACTGCTGATTCTTTTTCTAGAAATTTCTGCAGATGTTTTATCTCTGCAGGGAGAGTAAAAAGTATTGAGTTCTTGAGCAGGTTTAAGGAATGTACTGAAATGGCCAACACTGGTATAAAGTGTTGCCTATAAAGGCACATATTTAAATGTATTTCTTTATTTGAATGTCATATCAAAAGGGAAATAATAACAGACAAAAAATATTTATTTAAATGAATTTACAATGAATCAATTTACAAATATTGTAATATTATTATAGAAAATATTTTCTTCTTCCATCATGTCTGTGGGGCACAGAGAGAATCAATCCATGAGTTTTTCCATCCAAAATCATTTTTGTCTAGGGCACACAAATGACAACACTGAGTTAAACAAGATGTAGTAAGCGATTCATTAAATTGACGACGGCTTCACAGATGCTGATGTCAGAGCAGTGGAAACAGTCGACGCTCAGGGTTCCGCTCATTGACTCTCTAAAGCCTATGAGGGATTGGCAGACTCCAAGAATGAAGGATTCAATCACTGACAAACCTGTCCTAAAGCAGGCTTTCTGAGAAAATATCATGCCTATGACATCATAAGATCTGTATGAGGAAGATACAAACATTGTGCAATAATGCGTTTCTGAGATATTTAATTTGAAAGGAAGCTTGTACACAGAAAGCAATATCAGTCGTTCTTACAGGTTTACAGAGGACAGTCACTTTAACTACAAATCTTTATTTTAGTATTTAAAATGTATTTATTCTTTGACAAACGTGTTTCTGTTCATTCAATGTTTTTCTGTGAAATGTATCAGTTGTTATGGTCACACTGGATGTGGTATTGTGCTATCACAATTACGTACTTGACATGCTATTTATCACTTTTCTGTACATTTAGTAGTGTGTTAAGAATGTAATAAAATATATTTTCATGTTCCTTCATGTTAACTGTCGTCATGAGCACTTTGCTCGTCAGATTCATTCGGATCAAATGTGTTTTATCTGAGATCGATGGGAAGCAGTGGATGATTACCAGTTTCTTATCTCTGAGCCTAAAACTGTGTGGAGGGATAAAAAAAAAGTGTTGAGTTTTTCAAGGAAAATCCTGAAACACATTTTGGCCAATACAGATAATGTATTAAAAAGCAAAACAAGTTTTTAAAAGCTAAAAATCATAAAACATGTTATGTGAGAAAGCTTAATTTTCCAAATCTAAAATGAAAACACATTCTCTTAGGGAACCCGTTTGAAGGATGTCCTGATTCTGTCGCAGGACCGAGAAAAAAAGTCCCGCACACTCCACAACAGAAACAAGTTTCTGGACTCAAGCTGCTGCTGTAGAAGAGGAGAGGGATCAACAAAAACCCCTCAGACACAACATTTCTGATCCTCCACACTAGCACCCACAGTCCATGGAGAGAAAGAGAAAGTAACAAGTTTCTCTTTCACACTCTTTCTTTCTCATAAGTTCCTATGACCACAATGCTCCGGCATCCTCACTTCATCAACCATTCATCAAAGTTCAAAGGTCGTTCATTCATTCGTTTTCTTCACCTGATTGTTCCCTTTTGGGTCACAGGGGTAATCTTCAGCATACACTTCGGGCCAGAATTTCCCAGCATTCTCAGTGATTTCCCACAATTCCTTTTAGGGCACGGTCCAAAAAAAAATAGCAACTCGAGTTTGGTGACTGTAGCTCTATAGGGGTGAATAACAGTCATATTGAAATTTTAAGTTATGTTGATGGCTTGACTTTATACTACAAAACAAAATAAAACATTGCACTACATTTATAGAAGGAAAGTTTTTCACTAATCACATCTTATTTTAAGTACAATTAGACTGTAAGATTTGTGTCCCCCTTCAAAAATTGCTTGTGAAAAATTGTATATTTGTTGTCCCCTCGTACTGTTGAATGACATTTATGACCATGGAAACCAAATAAAGGAACCAATCTGGAGGTCCTTTGCCCAGCTTCATCCTTTCTAGATAATGTTTAGTAATTTTTGCATTTAGCCAGTGTTCTCACCAGTGTTTATACTGCATATAATAGTATTACCATTGTCTTAGTAGTAGTAATAGATTTATTAGTGTTAGATTGAACTGTTTTTTTTACCGTGTTCTGTCCGTGATTCTTCCTCCGCATTCGCGCGCATGCGTCTTTTTTCCTTATTTCCTCGCATTCTTACATCGTTTTTGGCATATTAAAGTGTTAGATTTCAGTGTCAAAAAAACTTGTAAATAGTAAAAGAAGATGTTTATACCATAATCGAGAGCCCCTGTGAGTTTTGTTAATTTTTCAATCCCAGTCATGTGTAATAAATGTTTTTATACACAGGGTTTATTCCCAACGTTTTTCAATATATATAGTGTCATTTTTTACTTTATATAATATTGCTTTAAAACTGCTTATGCTCTTGATTCCAACAACATATTGCTTCATTAATTTATTTTTATCTTTTTTTGTATAGAAACACAAGGGTTTCTTCTGGATAGATCTAATCTGAGGCAATATAGTTATATTTATATTTATAGAGATTTTTCTAATGGGGAAACCTGTGGCAAGGTTGGGCTGTGTCTTCAGCTGGACAGGAGCTACTCTACAATATTACACAGCTAAAAAAAAAAACAAACCCGGACTTTTGTAAATAAAACAACCTGTGAAATCGACACTGAAAGCCGTATTCAGACAAAACGTCATGAGTTTATGGAAAATAAGTTTAGGTTAATTTCTGTAATCTCAAAAATCTTGTTGCTGTACATTTATAGTTGTTTATAAAAAGAAACTTGATGAAAATTCAAATCCTTTTTTGTTATTATACACTGTTCTGAGCATTTATTACATAAAAATAACAAATATTTGCCAGATTTTGAAAGTTTGTTTCCTCTGAAAAGAAAAATTGGCTAAAAAAATGAAACAAAACACAATTTTCTTGGCGTTCGGTTAACTAAGATAGTTAATGTGACCAATGTCCTGTTTTTTCTAAACTGCCATCAATTTCAAAAGACCACAGATATTTGTAAGCTGGCAGGAGTTGGATGGGAGTGGGAGTAATTTTGAGTGGGAGTGGATGGACCAGGAGTCAGTTCTACAGGAGTGGGACAGGACATGATTTATTTTTTTTACCCTGGTCCAGGATTGGGATGGGATTTTTTTCTCTGGGAGTGGGATGGGACAGGAGTGAAAATCCACTCCCGTGTCATGCTCTACTGTCTCCATCTGCAGGAGATCGAAGAAGTTACAGAAACTAGTGAGATCAGGAGCGTCATTCTGCCCTTGAGCCAACAGAGGGCTCCCCACGATCAAACATAAAATCCCCCAAACCGAGCCTACTGCTCCATGGAGCGAGCCAAAGGTGTTAACGCGAACTCTTTCCAGTGTATCGATTTCTCTTTTTCTAACCATTCTCTCGAGATGACTGTGTACTGTATGATCTCTGTTGATCAGTAGAAAAACTGTTGGCATCAACAACCGTGCCATGTTCAAAGTCACTTAAATCCCCTTAATCATAAATATGACAGAAATAGTAAAAGCAATAAAACATAATATTAAAGTACATTATAATACATAATGAAGTTATATAAGCCGGCACAGTGGCCTTCCAGTTAAAACAGCTGGTGCCCTTCCTGGAAGGAGTTTGCATGTTCTCCCTGTGCTTGCATAGGTTTCCTCCGAGTACTCCAGTTTCCCCCAATCTCAAAAACAAGTGGTTAGGTTAATCAAATAATCTAAATTCTCCCTAGGTGTCAATATGTGAGTGAATGTGTGTGTTACCCTGACCTGTCCAGGGTGAATTCCCGCCTCTCGCCCGATGTGAGCTGGCAATATGCAACAGCAGACCCCTGTGACCCCGAAAGGGAATAAGCGGGTAAAACGGTGAATGAATGAATGAATGAATGAATAATAAAGTAATCATTAACTTTATAGTTTAACAAAAAAAATTAATTCAAATAAAACTTCTTCTTTCTTCTTCTCTTTTCGGCTGTTCCCAGTTTAGGGGTCGCCACCGCGAATCATTTGTAAAACATAAAACTAAAAAAAAATTATTAGTAATAAAATAATTAGAATAGCAATATAAAATAATAAAACATTGCAATAATACAATGTATAATAACATACTTAATAATTATTATATAAAAATAGCTCTGAGTAAAGGACTATTAGTGATATAATGATAGAATATAGCTGATATAATAGAACTAGAATATACAACAAATTCCTGATCTTATATTGACCTCAGAGAAAAATTGAGAACAACAAAGCATCCATCAATCTTAGAGAAGTGCAGTTGAGACGAATGCGAGGGTGAGCTGTCACTGAAGCATTGCCTTCCTTTTCTGACTCAAACAGAGCTGATAAAAGCCTCGTCTGGAGCCAAGCAGCACTTTCTGCTCACTACTGAGACTTCATGATCAGGGTTATTGATCGGTATCATCCTCACTGCAGAAGATCAGCAGAGCACGGTGAGTCTCAATCACTCAGGCTGGAACCTTGTCTTTAGGATTTCTGAAGGACCAAAAAAGTTGTAGATTTAATTTAAAAACTATGAAAAGTGACACGTTCAGATTAAGTGTCTTTGAGTCATTTATTTTGAGACACGTTATATGAAATGTTCTATTGGTTCTAAAGGTATAAAACTAAACTTTGGAGGAACACACCAAGATAAAGAAAATGGACAGAATTGGCAGAAAACCAAGTGAAGAGTGCAAATTAATCACTGCAGATTTAAATCTCTACTGAGATAGACTTAAAATGACTCTGTGGAAGAGTTCCCACGATTCTGCGGGTTGTCATAATAATACCAATGCTGGATGCGTGATGTTTAATGATGCTTTAATCTGTTAAATACTGCTGGTTTTTAACCTTTACAATAAAACAGAGATTATAGATTCACATTTTATTACTTTCCAAGTATTTGAGATATTAATGGAATTAAGAGACTGATCACCTAACACGCTGATATTGCAGAGAAATATTTACATGGTTATTGGTTTTATTAAACTTCCGATCAAGAATTTAATTAAAGTAACAGCTTCACAAATAAAAATTTATTTTGTTAACTTTATGGTTATTTACTGTTTGATTAATGGTTAATTGCATGAATTATGAAGGGTCAAGTTCTTTTGTAAAAGTGTTTTTATTCTTCATAGGTTATGAAAAACAATGTATCTATTTTTTTCAAATGTATAACTCCCCCCCCCCCCTGTATATTTGTTTAATAAAACAAATATACAGGAGCTAATGTAAATATGAATTCAATTTGGTTTTACGGTAAAAAAATGAACTTTTAATACTTTGAAAAAACATTTTTTTTCGCATTCGCATGTTATATTTTCGCATTGTATAAGCCTATTGTTTGGGCCAAAATAATACAAAAAAATAGTTATATTAGCCTTTTTGGCAGAATTTTGAATTGCAATAAAATGATTTTAAACACTGACAAACAGTTCAGATTTCTGCTAATACAAATACACGTTCATTTTTTTAGCTACAGATTTAAAGCTAACACTTCATTACTTAACAAGTTCATACTTTTTACCACATCTATAGTATAATGAAGTATGATAAATAAATAATACCACCTTTAAAGAGACACCAATCCTTCAATCATCAAACAAATGGGAGAACTGAGAGAACATGATTAAGAACCAAATTCCTATGGTTTTTACTATGGGTTCATGTAAAACAAATGATAAAACTTCTTCATTTAATTACGATGAAATTGCTTACATCTGAACACCAGAGAGAGAGAGAGAGAGAGAGAGAGAGAGTAAACCATCAAAGTTGTCTCGTCTAAATCATTATTTTCTGAAGGCACTTCTCTGTGTGGAAAAGTGCCTCTCAAAGATTTTCTTCTGGAGAATTGCATTTTCGTTGAAAGATATTTTATTATCCCACCATTCAACTCATCGCCTCATCAATCAAATCTCAATGACCCGGGCGTGTCCCACACAGAAAGTGAGAACAACAGCATTTTAATACTATGATATATCTTTTGACAGCAATGGGGATTTGGAAAAAGGCGATGTGCATGAGCCTTTGGATTTTGACAGGTCAGTTGTGGAGATTTCATCTCTTGATTTGTACAGTTGCTTTTAACAGAGATTTGAAAGAATACTCGTGTTTTTTAGTTTGTACAGCTGATTCAGTGACAGACTCAAGTGATGGGGCTGCAAAAGATTCCATGCTTGCCTCTGATTCAACAACTGTAGGCAGAGATGAAATATTAAATACAGGTAGTGTCATAGCATCTGGAACCAGTTTAACAGGTGAGTTCACTTATTCATCATCCTATCGCTTGAGATGCAATGAAAAGCATTCACTGATGAAATATCATCATTGCTTTTAGATGTATCAACAGCTGCCAACAAAACAATGAAGACTATGTCCACAGGGTTAATGGATGAATACTCAAATCAATCAGCAACAGCTGCAAACCCAACAAAAACCTCCTCAGAAGAAACAATGAGAGGCTTCACTGCTGAAATAGCTACTGATAAGATTCTAGAGGCGAGAGAAATATCTGCACATGTCACTGAAATTCCAGAGCCATTAGCGACTAATTCCGAAGAAATTGTAAGAAATAGTGATCAATCAATCACAGTCACCAATGACTCCATTATTGAAGCTCTGGAACCATTCAAAGCTTCATCATCAAGTGTCTTTCCAACAGAAACACCACCACAAACTACAGGAATAGAAACATTACCACTATCAACCAGTGATCAAAGTCTGGTCCCTTTAATAGAGTTAAGAAGCATACCACCATATCTAGCTTCATTCATTGAACAGACAGAAACTACAGCAAAATTTTCAAGATCGATGAGCAAGGAGAGCTTCTCAACAACTGCCAGTCCTGATGTCACTGAAGTGACTTTGACTACCTCGGAAAAATTGCAAACTGAACAACATGGAACAACAGAGGAACAGTCCACAATGTCTACCTCTGAGTTTACTGAAGGAACTGATGAGGCCACAACTGAAACATCCGCCCAAGCTCTAAATACAGAACAATCTTCAACAACATTGCAGTTTAGAACCGAGTTTACAACAGATGAGGAGACAGGAACTACAGCGGAACTCTCAACATCAATGACCAAGGACACCTTCTTAACAACTGCTAGTCCTGATGTCACTGAAAAGACTTTGACTATATCTGAAACATTGCAAACTGAACAACAAGGAACAACAGAGGAACAGTCCACAATGTCTACCACTGAGTTTACTACAGGAACTGATGAGACCACAAGTAAAACATCTGAGCAAGCTCAACATACAAAGGAATCTTTAACAACACTGCAGTCTCAAACCGAGTTTACAACAAATCAGGAGACAGGAACTACAGCAGAACTCTCAATATCGATGACCAAGACAACCTTCTCAACGACTGCCAGTCCTGGTTTCACTGAAGTGACTTTGACTACCTTGGAAACATTGCAAACTGAACAACATGGAACAACAGAGGAACAGTCCA
>SRMA01026909.1:203872-314046 GCA_007224835.1 Danionella cerebrum
GAGACAGAAACTACAGCAGAACTCTCAACATCGATGACCAAGGAGACCTTCTCAACGACTGCCAGTCCTGATGTCACTGAAAAGACTCTGACTACCTCGGAAACATTGCAAACTGAACAACATGGAACAACAGAGAAACAGTCCACAATGTCTACCTCTGAGTTTACTGTAGGAACTGATGAGGCCACAATTGAAACATCCACCCAAGCTCTACATACAGAACAATCTTCAACAACATTGCAGTCAAGAACCGAGTTAACAACAGATCAGGAGACAGGAACTACAGCAGAACTCTTGACATCGATGACCAAAGAGACTTTCTCAACGACTGCCAGTGCTGATGTCACTGAAGTGACTTTGACTACCTCGGAAACATTGCAAACTGAACAACATGGAACAACAGAGGAACAGTCCACAATGTCTACCTCTGAGTTTACTACAGGAACTGATGAGACCACAAGTAAAACATCTGCGCAAGCTCAACATACAGAACAATCTTCAACAACATTGCAGTCTAGAACCGAGTTAACAACAGATCAGAAGACAGGAACTACAGCAGAACTCTCAACATCGATGACCAAGACAACTTTCTCAACAACTGCCAGTCCTGATGTCACTGAAAAGACTTTGACTACCTCAGAAAAATTGCAAACTGAACAACATGGAACAACAGAGGAACAGTCCACAATTTCTACCTCTGAGTATACTACAGGAACTGATGAGACCACAATTGAAACATCCACCCAAGCTCTACATACAGAACAATCTTCAACAACATTGCAGTCTAGAACCGAGTTTACAACTGATCAGGAGACAGGAACTACAGCAGAACTCTCAACATCGATGACCAAGGAGACCTTCTCAACGACTGCCAGTCCTGATGTCACTGAAGTGACTTTGACTACCTCGGAAACAATGACAGCTGAAAAACAAGTATCAACAGAGGAACAGTCCACAATGTCTACCTCTGAGTTTACTACAGGAACTGATGAGACCACAAGTAAAACATCTGCGCAAGCTCAATATACAGAGGAATCTTTAACAACACTGCAGTCTCAAACCGGGTTTACAACAAATCAGGAGACAGGAACTACAGCAAAACTCTCAACATCGATGACGAAGGAGACCTTCTCAACGACTGCCTGTCCTGATGTCACTGAAGTGACTTTGACTACCTCGGAAACATTGCAAACTGAACAACATGGAACAACAGAGGAACAGTCCACAATTTCTACCTCTGAGTTTACTACAGGAACTGATGAGACCACAAGTAAAACATCTGCGCAAGCTCAACATACACAGGAATCTTTAACAACACTGCAGTCTCAAACCGAGTTTACAACAAATCAGGAGACAGGAACTACAGCAGAACTCTCAACATCGATGACCAAGACAACCTTCTCAATGACTGCCAGTCCTGATGTCACTGAAGTGACTTTGACTACCTCGGAAACATTGCAAACTGAACAACATGGAACAACAGAGGAACAGTCCACAATGTCTTTCTCTGAGTTTACTACAGGAACTGATGAGACCACAACTAAAACATCTGCGCAAGCTCAACATACAGAGGAATCTTTAACAACACTGCAGTCTCAAACCGAGTTTACAACAGATCAGGAGACAGGAACTACAGCAGAACTCTCAACATCGATGACCAAGAGACCTTCTCAACGACTGCCAGTCCTGATGTCACTGAAGTGACTTTGACTACCTCGGAAACATTGCAAACTGAACAACATGTAACAACAGAGGAACAGTCCACAATGTCTACCACTGAGTTTACTGTAGGAACTGATGAGGCCACAATTAAAACATCCACCCAAACTCTACATACAGAACAATCTTCAACAACATTGCAGTCTAGAACTGAGTTTACAACAGATCAGGAGACAGGAACTACAGCAGAACTCTCAACATCGATGACCAAGACAACCTTCTCAACGACTGCCAGTCCTGATGTCACTGAAGTGACTTTGACTACCTCGGAAACATTGCAAACTGAACAACAATAACAACAGAGGAACAGTCCACAATGTCTACCTCTGAGTTTACTACAGGAACTGATGAGACCACAAGTAAAACATCTGCGCAAGCTCAACATACAGAACAATCTTCAACAACATTGCAGTCTAGAACCGAGTTTACAACAGATCAGAAGACAGGAACTACAGCAGAACCCTCAACATCGATGACCAAGGAGACCTTCTCAACGACTGCCAGTCCTGATGTCACTGAAGTGACTTTGACTACCTCGGAAACATTGCAAACTGAACAACATGGAACAACAGAGGAACAGTCCACAATGTCTACCTCTGAGTTTACTACAGGAACTGATGAGACCACAAGTAAAACATCTGCGCAAGCTCAACATACAGAGGAATCTTTAACAACACTGCAGTCTCAAACCGAGTTTACAACAAATCAGGAGACAGGAACTACAGCAGAACTCTCAACATCGATGACCAAGACAACCTTCTCAACGACTGCCAGTCCTGATGTCACTGAAGTGACTTTGACTACCTCGGAAACATTGCAAACTGAACAACATGGAACAACAGAGGAACAGTCCACAATGTCTACCACTGAGTTTACTGTAGGAACTGATGAGGCCACAATTGAAACATCCACCCAAGCTCTACATACAGAACAATCTTCAACAACATTGCAGTCTAGAACCGAGTTTACAACAGATCAGGAGACAGCAACTACAGCAGAACTCTCAACATCGATGACCAAGGAGACCTTCTCAACGACTGCCAGTCCTGATGTCACTGAAGTGACTTTGACTACCTCGGAAACAATGCTGAAAAACAAACAACAGAGGAACAGTCCACAATGTCTACCTCTGAGTTTACTACAGGAACTGATGAGACCACAAGTAAAACATCTGCGCAAGCTCAACATACAGAGGAATCTTTAACAACACTGCAGTCTCAAACCGAGTTTACAACAAATCAGGAGACAGGAACTACAGCAGAACTCTCAACATCGATGACGAAGGAGACCTTCTCAACGACTGCCAGTCCTGATGTCAATGAAGTGACTTTGACTACCTCGGAAACATTGCAAACTGAACAACATGGAACAACAGAGGAACAGTCCACAATTTCTACCTCTGAGTTTACTACAGGAACTGATGAGACCACAATTGAAACATCCACCCAAGCTCAACATACAGAACAATCTTCAACAACATTGCAGTCTAGAACCGAGTTTACAACAGATCAGGAGACAGGAACTACAGCAGAACTCTCAACATCGATGACCAAGGAGACCTTCTCAACGACTGCCAGTCCTGATGTCACTGAAGTGACTTTGACTACCTCGGAAACAATGCAAACTGAACAACATGGAACAACAGAGGAACAGTCCACAATGTCTACCTCTGAGTTTACAATAGGAACTGATGAGACCACAAGTAAAACATCCACCCAAGCTCTACATACAGAACAATCTTCAACAACATTGCAGTCTCAAGAACGAGTTTACAACAGATCAGGAGACAGGAACTACAGCAGAACTCTCAACATCGATGACCAAGACAACCTTCTCAACGACTGCCAGTCCTGATGTCACTGAAGTGACTTTGACTACCTCGGAAACATTGCAAACTGAACAACATGGAACAACAGAGGAACAGTCCACAATGTCTACCACTGAGTTTACTGTAGGAACTGATGAGGCCACAATTGAAACATCCACCCAAGCTCTACATACAGAACAATCTTCAACAACATTGCAGTCTAGAACCGAGTTAACAACAGATCAGGAGACAGGAACTACAGCAGAACTCTCAACATCGATGACCAAGGCGACCTTCTCAACGACTGCCAGTCCTGATGTCACTGAAGTGACTTTGACTACCTCGGAAACATTGCAAACTGAACAACATGGAACAACAGAGGAACAGTCCACAATGTCTACCTCTGAGTTTACTACAGGAACTGATGAGACCACAAGTAAAACATCTGCGCAAGCTCAACATATAGAGGAATCTTTAACAACACTGCAGTCTCAAACCGAGTTTACAACAAATCAGGAGACAGGAACTACAGCAGAACTCTCAACATCGATGACCAAGACAACCTTCTCAACGACTGCCAGTCCTGATGTCACTGAAAAGACTTTGACTACCTTGGAAACATTGCAAACTGAACAACATGGAACAACAGAGGAACAGTCCACAATGTCTACCTCTGAGTTTACTACAGGAACTGATGAGACCACAAGTAAAACATCTGCGCAAGCTCAACATACAGAGGAATCTTTAACAACACTGCAGTCTCAAACCGAGTTTACAACAAATCAAGAGACAGGAACTACAGCAGAACTCTTAACATCGATGACCAAGACAACCTTCTCAACGACTGCCAGTCCTGATGTCACTGAAAAGACTTTGACTACCTTGGAAACATTGCAAACTGAACAACATGGAACAACAGAGGAACAGTCCACAATGTCTACCACTGAGTTTACTGTAGAAACTGATGAGGCCACAATTGAAACATCCACCCAAGCTCTACATACAGAACAATCTTTAACAACATTGCAGTCAAGAACCGAGTTAACAACAGATCAGGAGACAGGAACTACAGCAGAACTCTTAACATCGATGACCAAAGAGACTTTCTCAACGACTGCCAGTGCTGATGTCACTGAAGTGACTTTGACTACCTCGGAAACATTGCAAACTGAACAACATGGAACAACAGAGGAACAGTCCACAATGTCTACCTCTGAGTTTACTACAGGAACTGATGAGACCACAAGTAAAACATCTGCGCAAGCTCAACATACACAGGAATCTTTAACAACACTGCAGTCTCAAACCGAGTTTACAACAAATCAGGAGACAGGAACTACAGCAGAACTCTTAACATCGATTACCAAGACAACCTTGGAAACATTGCAAACTGAACAACATGGAACAACAGAGGAACAATCCACAATGTCTACCACTGAAATTACTGTAGGAACTGATGAGGCCACAATTGAAACATCCACCCAAGCTCTACATACAGAACAATCTTCAACAACATTGGAGTCTAGAACCGGGTTTACAACTGATCAGGAGACAGGAACTACAGCAGAACTCTCAACATCGATGACCAAGGAGACCTTCTCAACGACTGCCAGTCCTGATGTCACTGAAGTGACTTTGACTACCTCGGAAACATTGCAAACTGAACAACATGTAACAACAGAGGATGAGTCCACAATGTCTACCTCTGAGTTTACTACAGGAACTGATGAGACCACAAGTAAAACATCTGCGCAAGTTCAACATACAGAGAATTCTTTTACAACACTGCAGTCTCAAACCGAGTTTACAACAAATCAGGAGACAGGAACAACAGCAGAACTCTCAACATCGATGAACAAGACAACCTTCTCAACGACTGCCAGTCCTGATGTTACTGAAAAGACTTTGACTACCTTGGAAACATTGCAAACTGAACAACATAGAACAACAGAGGAACAGTCCACAATGTCTACCACTGAGTTTACTGTAGGAACTGATGAGGCCACAATTGAAACATTCACCCAAGCTCTACATACAGAAAAATCTTCAACAACATTGCAGCCTAGAACCGAGTTTACAACTGATCAGGAGACAGGAATTACAGCAGAACTCTCAACATCTATGACCACGGAGACCTTCTCAACGACTGCCACTGAAAAGACTTTGACTACCTTGGAAACATTGCAAACTGAACAACATGGAACAACAGAGGAACAGTCCACAATGTCTACCATTGAGTTTACTGTAGGAACTGATGAGGCCACAATTGAAACATCCACCCAAACTCTACATACAGAACAATCTTCAACAACATTGCAGTCTAGAACTGAGTTTACAACAGATCAGGAGACAGGAACTACAGCAGAACTCTCAACATCGATGACCAAGGAGACCTTCTCAACGACTGCCAGTCCTGATGTCACTGAAGTGACTTTGACTACCTCGGAAACATTGCAAACTGAACAACATGGAACAACAGAGGAACAGTCCACAATGTCTACCACTGAGTTTACTGTAGGAACTGATGAGGCCACAATTGAAACATCCACCCAAGCTCTACATACAGAACAATCTTCAACAACATTGCAGTCTAGAACCGAGTTAACAACAGATCAGGAGACAGGAACTACAGCAGAACTCTCAACATCGATGACCAAAACAACTTTCTCAACAACTGCCAGTCCTGATGTCACTGAAAAGACTTTGACTACCTTGGAAACATTGCAAACTGAACAACATGGAACAACAGAGGAACAGTCCACAATATCTACCTCTGAGTTTACTACAGGAACTGATGAGACCACAAGTAAAACATCTGCGCAAGCTCAACAAACAGAGGAATCTTTAACAACATTGCAGTCTAGAACAGAGTTTACAACAGATCAGGAGACAGGAACTACAGCAGAACTCTCAACATCGATGACCAAGACAACCTTCTACAGGACTGCTAGTCCTGATGTCACTGAAAAGACTTTGACTACCTCGGAAACATTGCAAACTGAACAACATGTAACAACAGAGGAACCGTCCACAATGTCTACCTCTGAGTTTACTACAGGAACTGATGAGACCACAAGTAAAACATCTGCGCAAGCTCAACATACAGAGGCAGTCTCAAACCAACTTTACAACAAATCAGGAGACAGGAACTACAGCAGAACTCTCAACATCGATGACCAAAGAGACCATCTCAACGCCTGCCAGTCCTGATGTCACTGAAGTGACTTTGACTACCTCGGAAACATTGCAAACTGAACAACATGGAACAACAGAGAAACAGTCCACAATTTCTACCACTGAGTTTACTGTAGGAACTGATGAGGCGACAATTGAAACATCCACCCAAGCTCTACATACAGAACAATCTTCTACAACATTGCAGTCTAGAACCGAGTTAACAACAGATCAGGAGACAGGAACTACAGCAGAACTCTCAACATCGATGACCAAAGAGACCATCTCAACGACTGCCAGTCCTGATGTCACTGAAGTGACTTTGACTACCTCGGAAACATTGCAAACTGAACAACATGGAACAACAGAGGAACAGTCCACAATGTCTACCTCTGAGTTTACTACAGGAACTGATGAGACCACAAGTAAAACATCTGCGCAAGCTCAACATACAGAGGAATCTTTAACAACACTGCAGTCTCAAACCGAGTTTACAACAAATCAGGAGACAGGAACTACAGCAGAACTCTCAACATCGATGACCAAGACAACCTTCTCAACGACAACCAGTCCTGATGTCACTGAAAAGACTTTGACTACCTTGGAAACACTGAAAACTGAACAACATGGAACAACAGAGGAACAGTCCACAATGTCTACCACTGAGTTTACTGTAGGAACTAATGAGACCACAATTGAAACATCAACCCAAGCTCTACATACAGAACAATCTTCAACAACATTGCAGTCTAGAACCGAGTTAACAACAGATCAGGAGACAGGAACTACAGCAGAACTCTTAACATCGATGACCAAAGAGACCATCTCAACGACTACCAGTCCTGATGTCACTGAAGTGACTTTGACTATCTCGGAAACATTGCAAACTGAACAACATGGAACAACAGAGGAACAGTCCACAATGTCTACCTCTGAGTTTACTACAGGAACTGATGAGACCACAATTGAAACATCCAACCAAGCTCTACATACAGAACAATCTTCAACAACATTGCAGTCTAGAACCGAGTTTACAACAGATCAGGAGACAGGAACTACAGCAGAACTCTCAACATCGATGACCAAGGAGACCTTCTCAACGACTGCCAGTCCTGATGTCACTGAAGTGACTTTGACTACCTTGGAAACATGAAAACTGAACAACATGGAACAACAGAGGAACAGTCCACAATGTCTACCTCTGAGTTTACTACAGGAACTGATGAGACCACAAGTAAAACATCTGCGCAAGCTCAACATACAGAGGAATCTTTAACAACACTGCAGTCTCAAACCGAGTTTACAACAAATCAGGAGACAGGAACTACAGCAGAACTCTCAACATCGATGACCAAGGAGACCTTCTCAACGACTGCCAGTCCTGATGTCACTGAAGTGACTTTGACTACCTCGGAAACATTGCAAACTGAACAACATGGAACAACAGAGGAACAGTCCACAATGTCTACCACTGAGTTTACTGTAGGAACTGATGAGGCCACAATTGAAACATCCACCCAAGCTCTACATACAGAACAATCTTCAACAACATTGCAGTCTAGAACCGAGTTTACAACAGATCAGGAGACAGGAACTACAGCAGAACTCTCAACATCGATGACCAAGACAACCTTCTCAACGACTGCCAGTCCTGATGTCACTGAAAAGACTTTGACTACCTTGGAAACATTGCAAACTGAACAACATGGAACAACAGAGGAACAGTCCACAATGTCTACCTCTGAGTTTACTACAGGAACTGATGAGACCACAAGTAAAACATCTGCGCAAGCTCAACAAACAGAGGAATCTTTAACAACACTGCAGTCTCAAACCGAGTTTACAACAAATCAGGAGACAGGAACTACAGCAGAACTCTCAACATCGATGACCAAGACAACCTTCTCAACGACTGCCAGTCCTGATCTCACTGAAGTGACTTTGACTACCTCGAAAACATTGCAAACTGAACAACATGGAACAACAGAGGAACAGTCCACAATGTCTACCACTGAATTTACTGTAAGAACTGATGAGGCCACAATTGAAACATCCACTCAAGCTCTACATACAGAACAATCTTCAACAACATTGCAGTCTAGAACCGAGTTAACAACAGATCAGGAGACAGGAACTACAGCAGAACTCTCAACATCGATGACCAAGACAACTTTCTCAACAACTGCCAGTCCTGATGCCACTGAAAAGACTTTGACTACCTTGGAAACATTGCAAACTGAACAACATGGAACAACAGAGGAACAGTCCACAATGTCTACCTCTGAGTTTACTGTAGGAACTGATCAGGCCACAATTGAAACATCCACCCAAGCTCTACATACAGAACAATCTTCAACAACATTGCAGTCTAGAACCGAGTTTACAACAGATCAGGAGACAGGAACTACAGCAGAACTCTCAACATCGATGACCAAGACAACCTTCTCAACGACTGCCAGTCCTGATGTCACTGAAAAGACTTTGACTACCTGGGAAACATTGCAAACTGAACAACATGGAACAACAGAGGAACAGTCCACAATATCTACCTCTGAGTTTACTACAGGAACTGATGAGACCACAAGTAAAACATCTGCGCAAGCTCAACATACAGAGGAATCTTTAACAACACTGCAGTCTCAAACCGAGTTTACAACAAATCAGGACACAGGAACTACAGCAGAACTCTCAACATCGATGACCAAGACAACCTTCTCAACAACTGCCAGTCCTGATGTCACTGAAAAGACTTTGACTACCTGGGAATCATTGCAAACTGAACAACATGGAACAACAGAGGAACAGTCCACAATGTCTACCACTGAATTTACTGTAAGAACTGATGAGGCCACAATTGAAACATCCACCCAAGCTCTATATACAGAACAATCTTCAACAACATTGCCGTCTAGAACCGAGTTTACAACAGATCAGGAGACAGGAACTACAGCAGAACTCTCAACATCGATGACCAAGGAGACCTTCTCAACGACTGCCAGTCCTGATGTCACTGAAGTGACTTTGACTACCTCGGAAACATTGCAAACTGAACAACATGTAACAACAGAGGAACAGTCCACAATGTCTACCTCTGAGTTTACTGTAGGAACTGATAAGGCCACAATTGAAACATCCACCCAAGCTCTACATACAGAACAATCTTCAACAACATTGCAGTCTAGAACCGAGTTAACAACAGATCAGGAGACAGGAACTACAGTAGAACTCTCAACATCGATGACCAAAGAGACCTTCTCAACGACTGCCAGTCCTGATGTCACTGAAGTGACTTTGACTACCTCGGAAACATTGCAAACTGAACAACATGTAACAACAGAGGAACAGTCCACAATGTCTACCTCTGAGTTTACTACAGGAACTGATGAGACCACAAGTAAAACATCTGCGCAAGTTCAACATACAGAGAATTCTTTTACAACACTGCAGTCTCAAACCGAGTTTACAACAAATCAGGAGACAGGAACAACAGCAGAACTCTCAACATCGATGACCAAGACAACCTTCTCAACGACTGCCAGTCCTGATGTCACTGAAGTGACTTTGACTACCTCGGAAACATTGCAAACTGAACAACATGGAACAACAGAGGAACAGTCCACAATGTCTACCACTGAGTTTACTGTAGGAACTGATGAGGCCACAATTGAAACATCCACCCAAGCTCTACATACAGAACAATCTTCAACAACATTGCAGTCTAGAACCGAGTTTACAACAGATCAGGAGACAGGAACTACAGCAGAACTCTCAACATCGATGACCAAGGAGACCTTCTCA
The DNA here is from genome assembly GCA_007224835.1 of Danionella cerebrum. Taxonomy (NCBI): domain Eukaryota; kingdom Metazoa; phylum Chordata; class Actinopteri; order Cypriniformes; family Danionidae; genus Danionella; species Danionella cerebrum. Next base: position 214,371 of record SRMA01026909.1, read on the forward strand.
ACGACTGCCAGTCCTGATGTCACTGAAGTGACTTTGACTACCTCGGAAACAATGACAACTGAAAAACAAGTATCAACAGAGGAACAGTCCACAATGTCTACCTCTGAGTTTACTACAGGAACTGATGAGACCACAAGTAAAACATCTGCGCAAGCTCAACATACAGAGGAATCTTTAACAACACTGCAGTCTCAAACCGAGTTTACAACAAATCAGGAGAAAGGAACTACAGCAGAACTCTCAACATCGATGACCAAGACAACCTTCTCAACGACTGTCAATCCTGATGTCACTGAAGTGACTTTGACTACCTTGGAAACATTGCAAACTGAACAACATGGAACAACAGAGGAACAGTCCACAATGTCTACCTCTGAGTTTACTGTAGGAACTGATGAGGCCACAATTGAAACATCCACCCAAGCTCTACATACAGAACAATCTTCAACAACATTGCAGTCTAGAACCGAGTTTACAACAGATCAGAAGACAGGAACTACAGCAGAACTCTCAACATCGATGACCAAGACGACCTTCTCAACGACTGCCAGTCCTGATGTCACTGAAGTGACTTTGACTACCTCGGAAACATTGCAAACTGAACAACATGGAACAACAGAGGAACAGTCCACAATATCTACCTCTGAGTTTACTACAGGAACTGATGAGACCACAAGTAAAACATCTGCGCAAGCTCAACATACACAGGAATCTTTAACAACACTGCAGTCTCAAACCGAGTTTACAACAAATCAGGAGACAGGAACTACAGCAGAACTCTTAACATCGATGACCAAGACAACCTTGGAAACATTGCAAACTGAACAACATGGAACAACAGAGGAACAATCCACAATGTCTACCACTGAGTTTACTGTAGGAACTGATGAGGCCACAATTGAAACATCCACCCAAGCTCTACATACAGAACAATCTTCAACAACATTGCAGTCTAGAACCGAGTTTACAACAGATCAGAAGACAGGAACTACAGCAGAACTCTCAACATCGATGACGAAGGAGACCTTCTCAACGACTGCCAGTCCTGATGTCACTGAGGTGACTTTGACTACCTCGGAAACATTGCAAACTGAACAACATGGAACAACAGAGGAACAGTCCACAATGTCTACCTCTGAGTTTACTACAGGAACAAATGAGGCCACAATTGAAACATCCACCCAAGCTCTACATACAGAACAATCTTCAACAACATTGCAGTCTAGAACCGAGTTTACAACAGATCAGAAGACAGGAACTACAGCAGAACTCTCAACATCGATGACCAAGACAACCTTCTCAACGACTGCCAGTCCTGATGTCACTGAAGTGACTTTGACTACCTCGGAAACATTGCAAACTGAACAACATGAACAACAGAGGAACAGTCCACAATGTCTACCTCTGAGTTTACTACAGGAACTGATGAGACCACAAGTAAAACATCTGCGCAAGCTCAACATACAGAGGAATCTTTAACAACACTGCAGTCTCAAACCGAGTTTACAACAAATCAGGAGACAGGAACTACAGCAGAACTCTCAACATCGATGACCAAGACAACCTTCTCAACGACTGCCAGTCCTGATGTCACTGAAGTGACTTTGACTACCTTGGAAACATTGCAAACTGAACAACATAGAACAACAGAGGAACAGTCCACAATGTCTACCACTGAGTTTACTGTAGGAACTGATGAGGCCACAATTGAAACATTCACCCAAGCTCTACATACAGAAAAATCTTCAACAACATTGCAGTCTAGAACCGAGTTTACAACTGATCAGGAGACAGGAATTACAGCAGAACTCTCAACATCATGACCCGGAGACCTTCTCAACGACTGCCAGTCCTGATGTCACTGAAGTGACTTTGACTACCTCGGAAACAATGACAACTGAAAAACTTCAACAGAGGAACAGTCCACAATGTCTACCTCTGAGTTTACTACAGGAACTGATGAGACCACAAGTAAAACATCTGCGCAAGCTCAACATAAGAGGAATCTTTAACACACTGCAGTCTCAAACCGAGTTTACAACAAATCAGGAGACAGGAACTACAGCAGAACTCTCAACATCGATGACCAAGACAACCTTCTCAACGACTGCCAGTCCTGATGTCACTGAAGTGACTTTGACTACCTCGGAAACATTGCAAACTGAACAACATGGAACAACAGAGGAACAGTCCACAATTTCTACCTCTGAGTTTACTACAGGAACTGATGAGACCACAAGTAAAACATCTGCGCAAGCTCAACATACACAGGAATCTTTAACACTGCAGTCTCAAACCGAGTTTACAACAAATCAGGAGACAGGAACTACAGCAGAACTCTTAACATCGATTACCAAGACAACCTTGGAAACATTGCAAACTGAACAACATGGAACAACAGAGGAACAATCACAATGTCTACCACTGAAATTACTGTAGGAACTGATGAGGCCACAATTGAAAATCCACCCAAGCTCTACATACAGAACAATCTTCAACAACATTCTAGAACCGGGTTTACAACTGATCAGAGAAGTACAGCAGAACTCTCAACACGATGACCAGGAACCTTCTCAACGACTGCCAGTCCTGATGTCACTGAAGTGACTTTGACTACCTCGGAAACATTGCAAACTGAACAACATGTAACAACAGAGGATCAGTCCACAATGTCTACCTCTGAGTTTACTACAAGAACTGATGAGTCCACAAGTAAAACATCCACCCAAGCTCTACATACAGAACAATCTTAACAACATTGCAGTCTAAACCGAGTTTACAACTCAGGAGACAGGAATTACAGCAGAACTCTCAACATCGATGACCAAGGAACCTTGTCAACGACTGCCAGTCCTGATGTCAATGAAAGACTTTGACAACCTTGGAAACAATGAAACTGAAAAACAACAACAGAGGAACAGTCCACAATGTCTACCTCTGAGTTTACTACAGGAACTGATGAGCCACAAGTAAAACATCTGCGCAAGCTCAATATACAGAGGAATCTTTAACAACACTGCAGTCTCAAACCGAGTTTACAACAAATCAGGAGACAGGAACTACAGCAGAACTCTCAACATCGATGACCAAGACAACCTTCTCAACGACTGCCAGTCCTGATGTCACTGAAAAGACTTTGACTACCTTGGAAACATTGCAAACTGAACAACATGGAACAACAGAGGAACAGTCCACAATGTCTACCACTGAGTTTACTGTAGGAACTGATGAGGCCACAATTGAAACATCCACCCAAGCTCTACATACAGAACAATTTTTAACAACATTGCAGTCTAGAACCAAGTTTACAACAGATCAGGAGACAGGAACTACAGCAGAACTCTCAACATCGATGACCAAGAGACCTCAACGACTGCCAGTCCTGATGTCACTGAAGTGACTTTGACTACCTCGGAAACATTGCAAACTGAACAACATGGAACAACAGAGGAACAGTCCACAATGTCTACCACTGAGTTTACTGTAGACACTGCAGTCTCAAACAGAGTTTACAACAAATCAGGAGACAGGAACTACAGCAGAACTCTCAACATCGATGACCAAGACAACCTTCTCAACGACAACCAGTCCTGATGTCACTGAAAAGACTTTGACTACCTCGGAAACATTGCAAACTGAACAACATGTAACAACAGAGGAACCGTCCACAATGTCTACCTCTGAGTTTACTACAGGAACTGATGAGACCACAAGTAAAACATCTGCGCAAGCTCAACATACAGAGGAATCTTCAACAACATTGCAGTCTAGAACCGAGTTTACAACAGATCAGGAGACAGGAACTACAGCAGAACTCTCAACATCGATGACCAAGACAACCTTCTCAACGACTGCCAGTCCTGATGTCACTGAAAAGTCTTTGACTACCTTGAAAACATTGCAAACTGAACAATATGTAACAACAGAGGAACAGTCCACAATGTCTACCTCTGAGTTTACTGTAGGAACTGATGAGGCCACAATTGAAACATCCACCCAAGCTCTACATACATTACAATCTTCAACAACACTGCAGTCTCAAACAGAGTTTACAACAAATCAGGAGACAGGAACTACAGCAGAACTCTCAACATCGATGACCAAGACAACCTTCTCAACGACAACCAGTCCTGATGTCACTGAAAAGACTTTGACTACCTCGGAAACATTGCAAACTGAACAACATGTAACAACAGAGGAACAGTCCACAATGTCTACCTCTGAGTTTACTACAGGAACTGATGAGACCACAAGTAAAACATCTGCGCAAGCTCAACATACAGAGAATTCTTTTACAACACTGCAGTCTCAAACCGAGTTTACAACAAATCAGGAGACAGGAACTACAGCAGGCCTCTCAACATCGATGAACAAGACAACCTTCTCAACGACTGCCAGTCCTGATGTCACTGAAAAGACGTTGACTACCTTGGAAACATTGCAAACCGAACAACATGGAACAACAGAGGAACAGTCCACAATGTCTACCACTGAGTTTACTGTAGGAACTGATGAGGCCACAATTGAAACATCCACCCAAGCTCAACATACAGAGGAATCTTTAACAACACTGCAGTCTCAAACCGAGTTTACAACAAATCAGGAGACAGGAACTACAGCAGAACTCTCAACATCGATGACCAAAACAACCTTCTCAACGACAACCAGTCCTGATGTCACTGAAAAGACTTTGACTACCTTGGAAACACTGAAAACTGAACAACATGGAACAACAGAGGAACAGTCCACAATGACTACCACTGAGTTTACTGTAAGAACTGATGAGACCACAATTGAAACATCCACCCAAGCTCTACATACATTACAATCTTCAACAACACTGCAGTCTCAAACAGAGTTTACAACAAATCAGGAGACAGGAACTACAGCAGAACTCTCAACATCGATGACCAAGACAACCTTCTCAACTAATAACCAGTCCCAGATGCTTCAAAAAAGACTTTGACTACCTCGAAACATTGCAAACTGAACAACATGTAACAACAGAGTGAACAGTCCAATACTGCCTACCTCTGAGTTTACTACAGGAACTGATGAGACCAATAAGTAAAACATCTGCCAGCTCAACATACAGAGGAATCTTTAACAACACTGCAGTCTCAAACCGAAGCCACAACAAATCAGGGAGATAGGAACTACAGCAGAACTCTCAACATCGATGACCAAGACAACCTTCAACGACTGCCAGTCCTGATGTCATCACTGAAAAGACTTTGACTACCTTTTGGAAACATTGCAACTGAACAACATGGAACAACAGAGGAACAGTCCAATATAAGTCTACCACTGAGTTTACTGTAGGAACTGATGAGGCCACACTGAACATCCACCCAAGCTCTACATACAGAACAATCTTCAACAACATTGCAGTCTAGGAACCGAGTTTACAACAGATCAGGAGACAGGAACTACAGCAGAACTCTCAACATTGATGACCAAGACAACCTTCTCAACGACTGCCAGTCCTGATGTCACTGAAGTGACTTTGACTACCTCGAAAACTATGCAAACTGAACAACATGGAACAACAGAGGAACAGTCCACAATATCTACCTCTGAGTTTACTACAGGAACTGATGAGACCACAAGTAAAACATCTGCGCAAGCTCAACAGACAGAGGAATCTTTAACAACACTGCACTCTCAAACCGAGTTTACAACAAATCAGGAGACAGGAACTACAGCAGAACTCTCAACATCGATGAGCAAGACAAAATTCTCAACGACTGCCAGTCCTGATGTCACTGAAGTGACTTTGACTACCTTGGAAACATTGCAAACTGAACAACATGGAACAACAGAGGAACAGTCCACAATGTCTACCACTGAATTTACTGTAAGAACTGATGAGGCCACAATTGAAACATCCACCCAAGCTCTATATACAGAACAATCTTCAACAACATTGCAGTCTAGAACCGAGTTTACAACAGATCAGGAGACAGGAACTACAGCAGAACACTCAACATCGATGACCAAGGAGACCTTCTCAACGACTGCCAGTCCTGATGTCACTGTAGTGACTTTGACTACCTTGGAAACATTGCAAACTGAACAACATGGAACAACAGAGGAACAGTCCACAATATCTACCTCTGAGTTTACTACAGGAACTGATGAGACCACAAGTAAATTATCTGCGCAAGCTCAACATACAGAGGAATCTTTAACAACACTGCAGTCTCAAACCGAGTTTACAACAAATCAGGAGACAGGAACTACAGCAGAACTCTCAACATCGATGACCAAGACAACCTTCTCAACGACTGCCAGTCCTGATGTCACTGAAAAGACTTTGACTACCTTGGAAACATTGCAAACTGAACAACATGGAATAACAGAGGAACAGTCCATAATGTCTACCACTGAGTTTACTGTAGGAACTGATGAGGCCACAATTGAAACATCCACCCAAGCTCTACATACAGAACAATCTTCAACAACATTGCAGTCTAGAACCGAGTTTACAACAGATCAGGAGACAGGAACTACAGCAGAACTCTCAACATCGATGACCAAAGAGACCATCTCAAAGACTGCCAGTCCTGATGTCACTGAAGTGACTTTGACTACCTCGAAAACTATGCAAATTGAACAACATGGAACAACAGAGGAACAGTCCACAATATCTACCTCTGAGTTTACCACAGGAACTGATGAGACCACAAGTAAAACATCTGCGCAAGCTCAACATACACAGGAATCTTTAACAACACTGCACTCTCAAACCGAGTTTACAACAAATCAGGAGACAGGAACTACAGCAGAACTCTCAACATCGATGACCAAGACAACCTTGTCAACGACTGCCAGTCCTGATGTCACTGAAGTGACTTTGACTACCTCGGAAACATTGCAAACTGAACAACATGGAACAACAGAGGAACAGTCCACAATTTCTACCTCTGAGTATACTACAGGAACTGATGAGACCACAATTGAAACATCCACCCAAGCTCTACATACAGAACAATCTTCAACAACATTGCAGTCTAGAACCGAGTTTACAACAGATCAGGAGACAGGAACTACAGCAGAACACTCAACATCGATGACGAAGGAGACCTTCTCAACGACTGCCAGTCCTGATGTCACTGAAGTGACTTTGACTACCTCGGAAACATTGCAACCTGAACAACATGGAACAACAGAGGAACAGTCCACAATGTCTACCTCTGAGTTTACTACAGGAACTGATGAGACCACAAGTAAAACATCTGGGCAAACTCAACATGTAGAGGAATCTTTAACAACACTGCAGTCTCAAACCGACTTTACAACAAATCAGGAGACAGGAACTACAGCAGAACTCTCAACATCGATGACCAAGACAACCTTCTCAACGACTGCCAGTCCTGATGTCACTGAAAAGACTTTGACTACCTTGGAAACATTGCAAACTGAACAACATGGAACAACAGAGGAACAGTCCACAATGTCTACCACTGAGTTTACTGTAGGAACTGATGAGGACACAATTGAAACATCCACCCAAACTCTACATACAGAACAATCTTCAAAAACATTGCAGTCTAGAACTGAGTTTACAACAGATCAGGAGACAGGAACTACAGCAGAACTCTCAACATCGATGACCAAGGAGACCTTCTCAACGACTGCCAGTCCTGATGTCACTGAAGTGACTTTGACTACCTCGGAAACATTGCAAACTGAACAACATGTAACAACAGAGGAACAGTCCACAATGTCTACCACTGAGTTTACTGTAGGAACTGATGAGGCCACAATTGAAACATCCACCCAAGCTCTACATACAGAACAATCTTCAACAACATTGCAGTCTAGAACCGAGTTAACAACAGATCAGGAGACAGGAACTACAGTAGAACTCTCAACATCGATGACCAAAGAGACCTTCTCAACGACTGCCAGTCCTGATGTCACTGAAGTGACTTTGACTACCTCGGAAACATTGCAAACTGAACAACATGGAACAACAGAGGAACAGTCCACAATGTCTACCTCTGAGTTTACTACAGGAACTGATGAGACCACAAGTAAAACATCTGCGCAAGCTCAACATACAGAACAATCTTCAACAACATTGCAGTCTAGAACTGAGTTTACAACAGATCAGGAGACAGGAACTACAGCAGAACTCTCAACATCGATGACCAAGACAACCTTCTCAACGACTGCCAGTCCTGATGTCACTGAAAGTGACTTTGACTACCTCGGAAACATTGCAAACTGAACAACATGTAACAACAGAGGAACAGTCCACAATGTCTACCTCTGAGTTTACTGTAGGAACTGATGAGGCCACAATTGAAACATCCACCCAAGCTCTACATACAGAACAATCTTCAACAACATTGCAGTCTAGAACCGAGTTTACAACAGATCAGGAGACAGGAACTACAGCAGAACTCTCAACATCGATGACCAAGACAACCTTCTCAACGACTGCCAGTCCTGATGTCACTGAAAAGACTTTGACTACCTTGGAAACATTGCAAACTGAACAACATGGAACAACAGAGGAACAGTCCACAATGTCTACCTCTGAGTTTACTACAGGAACTGATGAGACCACAAGTGAAACATCACCCAAGCTCAACAACAGACAATCTTTAACAACACTGCAGTCTCAGAACAGAGTTTACAACAATCAGGAGACAGGAACTACAGCAGAACTCTCAACATCGATGACCAAGACAACCTTCTCAACGACTGCCAGTCCTGATGTCACTGAAGTGACTTTGACTACCTCGGAAACATTGCAAACTGAACAACATGTAACAACAGAGGAACAGTCCACAACTGTCTACCTCTGAGTTTACTACAGGAACTGATGAGACCACAAGTAAAACATCTGCGCAAGCTCAACATACAGAGGAATCTTTAACAACACTGCAGTCTCAAACCGAGTTTACAACAAATCAGGAGACAGGAACTACAGCAGAACTCTCAACATCGATGACCAAGACAACCTTCTCAACGACAACCAGTCCTGATGTCACTGAAAAGACTTTGACTACCTTGGAAACACTGCAAACTGAACAACATGGAACAACAGAGGAACAGTCCACAATGTCTACCTCTGAGTTTACTGTAGGAACTGATGAGGCCACAATTGAAACATCCACCCAAGCTCAACATACAGAGGAATCTTTAACAACACTGCAGTCTCAAACGAGTTTACAACAAATCAGGAGACAGGAACTACAGCAGAACTCTCAACATCGATGACCAAGACAACCTTCTCAACGACTGCCAGTCCTGATGTCACTGAAGTGACTTTGACTACCTTGGAAACATTGCAAACTGAACAACATGGAACAACAGAGGAACAGTCCACAATGTCTACCACTGAGTTTACTGTAGGAACTGATGAGACCACAATTGAAACATCCACCCAAGCTCTACATACAGTACAATCTTCAACAACACTGCAGTCTAGAACCGAGTTAACAACAGATCAGGAGACAGGAACTACAGCAGAACTCTCAACATCGATGACCAAAGAGACCATCTCAACGACTGCCAGTCCTGATGTCACTGAAGTGACTTTGACTACCTCGGAAACATTGCAAACTGAACAACATGGAACAACAGAGGAACAGTCCACAATGTCTACCTCTGAGTTTACTACAGGAACTGATGAGACCACAAGTAAAACATCTGCGCAAGCTCAACATACAGAGGAATCTTTAACAACACTGCAGTCTCAAACAGAGTTTACAACAAATCAGGAGACAGGAACTACAGCAGAACTCTCAACATCGATGACCAAGACAACCTTCTCAACGACTGCCAGTCCTGATGTCACTGAAAAGTCTTTGACTACCTTGGAAACATTGCAAACTGAACAACATGGAACAACAGAGGAACAGTCCACAATGTCTACCACTGAGTTTACTGTAGGAACTGATGAGGCCACAATTGAAACATCCACCCAAGCTCTACATACAGAACAATCTTCAACAACATTGCAGTCTAGAACCGAGTTTACAACAGATCAGGAGACAGGAACTACAGCAGAACTCTCAACATCGATGACCAAGAGACCTTCTCAACGACTGCCAGTCCTGATGTCACTGAAGTGACTTTGACTACCTCGGAAACATTGCAAACTGAACAACATGTAACAACAGAGGAACAGTCCACAATGTCTACCTCTGAGTTTACTACAGGAACTGATGAGACCACAAGTAAAACATCTGTGCAAGCTCAATATACAGAGGAATCTTTAACAACACATCAGTCTCAAACCGAGTTTACAACAAATCAGGACACAGGAACTACAGCAGAACTCTCAACATCGATGACCAAGACAACTTTCTCAACAACTGCCAGTCCTGATGTCACTGAAAAGACTTTGACTACCTTGGAAACATTGCAAACTGAACAACATGGAACAACAGAGGAACAGTCCACAATGTCTACCACTGAGTTTACTGTAGGAACTGATGAGGCCACAATTGAAACATCCACCCAAGCTCTACATACAGAACAATCTTCAACAACATTGCAGTCTAGAATCGAGTTAACAACAGATCAGGAGACAGGAACTACAGCAGAACTCTCAACATCGATAACCAAGGAGACCTTCTCAACGACTGCCAGTCCTGATGTCACTGAAGTGACTTTGACTACCTCAGAAACATTGCAAACTGAACAACATGGAACAACAGAGGAACAGTCCACAATGTCTACCACTGAGTTTACTGTAGGAACTGTTGAGGCCACAATTGAAACATCCACCCAAGCTCTACATACAGAACAATCTTCAACAACATTGCAGTCTAGAACCGAGTTAACAACAGATCAGGAGACAGGAACTACAGCAGAACTCTCAACATCGATGACCAAAACAACTTTCTCAACAACTGCCAGTCCTGATGTCACTGAAAAGACTTTGACTACCTTGGAAACATTGCAAACTGAACAACATGGACCAACAGAGGAACAGTCCACAATATCTACCTCTGAGTTTACTACAGGAACTGATGAGACCACAAGTAAAACATCTGCGCAAGCTCAACAAACAGAGGAATCTTTAACAACACTGCACTCTCAAACCGAGTTTACAACAAATCAGGAGACAGAAACTACACCAGAACTCTCAACATCGATGACCAAGACAACCTTCTCAACGACTGCCAGTCCTGATGTCACTGAAGTAAATTTGACTACCTCGGAAACATTGCAAACTGAACAACATGGAACAACAGAGGAACAGTCCACAATGTCTACCACTGAGTTTACTGTAGGAACTGATGAGGCCACAATTGAAACATCCACCCAAGCTCTACATACAGAACAATCTTCAACAACATTGCAGTCTAGAACCGAGTTAACAACAGATCAGGAGACAGGAACTACAGCAGAACTCTCAACATCGATGACCAAGGAGACCTTCTCAACGACTCCCAGTCCTGATGTCACTGAAGTGACTTTGACTACCTCGGAAACATTGCAAACTGAACAACATGGAACAACAGAGGAACAGTCCACAATATCTACCTCTGAGTTTACTACAGGAACTGATGAGACCACAGGAACTGATGAGACCACAAGTAAAACATCTGCGCAAGCTCAACATACAGAGGAATCTTTAACAACACTGCAGTCTCAAACCGAGTTTACAACAAATCAGGACACAGGAACTACAGCAGAACTCTCAACATCGATGACCAAGACAACCTTCTCAACGACTGCCAGTCCTGATGTCACTGAAAAGACTTTGACTACCTGGGAATCATTGCAAACTGAACAACATGGAACAACAGAGGAACAGTCCACAATGTCTACCACTGAATTTACTGTAAGAACTGATGAGGCCAAAATTGAAACATCCACCCAAGCTCTATATACAGAACAATCTTCAACAACATTGCCGTCTAGAACCGAGTTTACAACAGATCAGGAGACAGGAACTACAGCAGAACTCTCAACATCGATGACCAAGGAGACCTTCTCAACGACTGCCAGTCCTGATGTCACTGAAGTGACTTTGACTACCTCGGAAACATTGCAAACTGAACAACATGGAACAACAGAGGAACAGTCCACAATGTCTACCTCTGAGTTTACTACAGGAACTGATGAGACCACAAGTAAAACATCTGCGCAAGCTCAACATACAGAGGAATCTTTAACAACACTGCAGTCTCAAACCGAGTTTACAACAAATCAGGAGACAGGAACTACAGCAGAACTCTCAACATCGATGACCAAGACAACCTTCTCAATGACTGCCAGTCCTCTTGTCACTGAAGTGACTTTGACTACCTCGGAAACATTGCAAACTGAACAACATGGAACAACAGAGGAACAGTCCACAATGTCTACCTCTGAGTTTACTGTAGGAACTGATGAGGCCACAATTGAAACATCCACCCAAGCTCTACATACAGAACAATCTTCAACAACATTGCAGTCTAGAACCGAGTTTACAACTGATCAGGAGACAGGAATTACAGCAGAACTCTCAACATCTATGACCAAGGAGACCTTCTCAATGACTGCCAGTCCTGATGTCACTGAAGTGACTTTGACTACCTCGGAAACAATGACAACTGAAAAACAAGTATCAACAGAGGAACAGTCCACAATGTCTACCTCTGAGTTTACTACAGGAACTGATGAGACCACAAGTAAAACATCTGCGCAAGCTCAACATACAGAGGAATCTTTAACAACATTGCAGTCTAGAACCGAGTTTACAACAGATCAGGAGACAGGAACTACAGCAGAACTCTCAACATCGATGACCAAGGAGACCTTCTCAACGACTGCCAGTCCTGATGTCACTGAAGTGACTTTGACTACCTCGGAAACAATGACAACTGAAAAACAGTAACAACAGAGGAACAGTCCACAATGTCTACCTCTGAGTTTACTACAGGAACTGATGAGACCACAAGTAAAACATCTGCGCAAGCTCAACATACAGAGGAATCTTTAACAACACTGCAGTCTCAAACCGACTTTACAACAAATCAGGAGACAGGAACTACAGCAGAACTCTCAACATCGATGACCAAGACAACCTTCTCAACGACTGCCAGTCCTGATGTCACTGAAGTGACTTTGACTACCTCGGAAACATTGCAAACTGAACAACATGGAACAACAGAGGAACAGTCCACAATGTCTACCACTGAGTTTACTGTAGGAACTGATGAGGCCACAATTGAAACATCCACCCAAGCTCTACATACAGAACAATCTTCAACAACATTGCAGTCTAGAACCGAGTTTACAACAGATCAGGAGACAGGAACTACAGCAGAACTCTCAACATCGATGACCAAGGAGACCTTCTCAACGACTGCCAGTCCTGATGTCACTGAAGTGACTTTGACTACCTCGGAAACAATGACAACTGAAAAACAAGTATCAACAGAGGAACAGTCCACAATGTCTACCTCTGAGTTTACTACAGGAACTGATGAGACCACAAGTAAAACATCTGCGCAAGCTCAATATACAGAGGAATCTTTAACAACACTGCAGTCTCAAACCGAGTTTACAACAAATCAGGAGACAGGAACTACAGCAGAACTCTCAACATCGATGACCAAGACAACCTTCTCAATGACTGCCAGTCCTGATGTCACTGAAGTGACTTTGACTACCTCGGAAACATTGCAAACTGAACAACATGGAACAACAGAGGAACAGTCCACAATGTCTACCACTGAGTTTACTACAGGAACTGATGAGGCCACAATTGAAACATCCACCCAAGCTCTACATACAGAACAATCTTCAACAACATTGCAGTCTAGAACCGAGTTTACAACAGATCAGGAGACAGGAACTACAGCAGAACTCTCAACATCGATGACCAAGGAGACCTTCTCAACGACTGCCAGTCCTGATGTCACTGAAGTGACTTTGACTACCTCGGAAACATTGCAAACTGAACAACAAGGAACAACAGAGGAACAGTCCACAATGTCTACCACTGAGTTTACTGTAGGAACTGATGAGGCCACAATTGAAACATCCACCCAAGCTCTACATACAGAACAATCTTCAACAACATTGCAGTCTAGAACCGAGTTTACAACAGATCAGGAGACAGGAACTACAGCAGAACTCTCAACATCGATGACCAAGGAGACCTTCTCAACGACTGCCAGTCCTGATGTCACTGAAGTGACTTTGACTACCTTGGAAACATTGCAAACTGAACAACATGAACAACAGAGGAACAGTCCACAATGTCTACCTCTGAGTTTACTACAGGAACAGATGAGACCACAAGTAAAACATCTGCGCAAGCTCAACATACAGAGGAATCTTTAACAACACTGCAGTCTCAAAACGAGTTTACAACAAATCAGGAGACAGGAACTACAGCAGAACTCTCAACATCGATGACCAAGACAACCTTCTCAACGACTGCCAGTCCTGATGTCACTGAAGTGACTTTGACTACCTTGGAAACATTGCAAACTGAACAACATGGAACAACAGAGGAACAGTCCACAATGTCTACCACTGAGTTTACTGTAGGAACTGATGAGGCCACAATTGAAACATCCACCCAAGCTCTACATACAGAACAATCTTCAACAACATTGCAGTCTAGAACCGAGTTTACAACAGATCAGGAGACAGGAACTACAGCAGTACTCTCAACATCGATGACCAAGGAGACCTTCTCAGTGACTGCCAGTCCTGATGTCACTGAAGTGACTTTGACTACCTCGGAAACAATGACAACTGAAAAACAACTATCAACAGAGGAACAGTCCACAATGTCTACCTCTGAGTTTACTACAGGAACTGATGAGACCACAAGTAAAACATCTGCGCAAGCTCAACATACACAGGAATCTTTAACACTGCAGTCTCAAACCGAGTTTACAACAAATCAGGAGACAGGAACTACAGCAGAACTCTCAACATCGATGACCAAGACAACCTTCTCAATGACTGCCAGTCCTGATGTCACTGAAGTGACTTTGACTACCTCGGAAACATTGCAAACTGAACAACATGGAATAACAAAGGAACAGTCCACAATGTCTACCTCTGAGTTTACTGTAGGAACTGATGAGGCCACAATTGAAACATCCACCCAAGCTCTACATACAGAACAATCTTCAACAACATTGCAGTCTAGAACCGAGTTTACAACTGATCAGGAGACAGGAATTACAGCAGAACTCTCAACATCTATGACCAAGGAGACCTTCTCAACGACTGCCAGTCCTGATGTCACTGAAGTGACTTTGACTACCTCGGAAACAATGACAACTGAAAAACAACTATCAACAGAGGAACAGTCCACAATGTCTACCTCTGAGTTTACTACAGGAACTGATGAGTCCACAAGTAAAACATCCACCCAAGCTCTACATACAGAACAATCTTCAACAACATTGCAGTCTAGAACCGAGTTTACAACTGATCAGGAGACAGGAATTACAGCAGAACTCTCAACATCGATGACCAAGGAGACCTTCTCAACGACTGCCAGTCCTGATGTCAATGAAGTGACTTTGACAACCTTGGAAACAATGACAACTGAAAAACAGCTATCAACAGAGGAACAGTCCACAATGTCTACCTCTGAGTTTACAACAGGAACTGATGAGTCCACAAGTAAAACATCTGCGCAAGCTCAATATACAGAGGAATCTTTAACAACACTGCAGTCTCAAACCGAGTTTACAACAAATCAGGAGACAGGAACTACAGCAGAACTCTCAACATCGATGACCAAGACAACCTTCTCAATGACTGCCAGTCCTGATGTCACTGAAGTGACTTTGACTATCTCGGAAACATTGCAAACTGAACAACATGGAACAACAGAAGAACAGTCCACAATGTCTACCACTGAGTTTACTGTAGGAACTGATGAGGCCACAATTGAAACATCCACCCAAGCTCTACATACAGAACAATCTTCAACAACATTGAAGTCTAGAACCGAGTTTACAACAGATCAGGAGACAGCAACTACAGCAGAACTCTCAACATCGATGACCAAGGAGACCTTCTCAATGACTGCCAGTCCTGATGTCACTGAAGTGACTTTGACTACCTCGGAAACATTGCAAACTGAACAACAAGGAACAACAGAGGAACAGTCTACAATGTCTACCACTGAGTTTACTGTAGGAACTGATGAGGCCACAATTGAAACATCCACCCAAGCTCTACATACAGAACAATCTTCAACAACATTGCAGTCTAGAACCGAGTTTACAACAGATCAGGAGACAGGAACTACAGCAGAACCCTCAACATCGATGACCAAGGCGACCTTCTCAACGACTGCCAATCCTGATGTCACTGAAGTGACTTTGACTACCTTGGAAACATTGCAAACTGAACAACATGGAACAACAGAGGAACAGTCCACAATATCTACCTCTGAGTTTACTACAGGAACAAATGAGACCACAAGTAAAACATCTGCGCAAGCTCAACATACAGAGGAATCTTTAACAACACTGCAGTCTCAAAACGAGTTTACAACAAATCAGGAGACAGGAACTACAGCAGAACTCTCAACATCGATGACCAAGACAACCTTCTCAACGACTGCCAATCCTGATGTCACTGAAGTGACTTTGACTACCTTGGAAACATTGCAAACTGAACAACATGGAACAACAGAGGAACAGTCCACAATATCTACCTCTGAGTTTACTACAGGAACTGATGAGACCACAGGAACTGATGAGACCACAAGTAAAACATCTGCGCAAGCTCAACATACAGAGGAATCTTTAACAACACTGCAGTCTCAAAACGAGTTTACAACAAATCAGGAGACAGGAACTACAGCAGAACTCTCAACATCGATTAACAAGACAACCTTGGAAACATTGCAAACTGAACAACATGGAACAACAGAGGAACAATCCACAATGTCTACCACTGAAATTACTGTAGGAACTGATGAGGCCACAATTGAAACATCCACCCAAGCTCTACATACAGAACAATCTTCCACAACATTGCAGTCTAGAACCGAGTTTACAACAAATCAGAAGACAGGAACTACAGCAGAACTCTCAACATCGGTGACCAAGACAACCTTCTCAACGACTGCCAGTCCTGATGACACTGAAAAGACTTTGACTAACTCGGAAACATTGCAAACTGAACAACATGTAACAACAGAGGAACAGTCCACAATGTCTACCTCTGAGTTTACTACAGGAACTGATGAGACCACAAGTAAAACATCTGCGCAAGCTCAACATACAGAGAATTCTTTTACAACACTGCAGTCTCAAACCGAGTTTACAACAAATCAGGAGACAGGAACTACAGCAGAACTCTCAACATCGATGAACAAGACAACCTTCTCAACGACTGCCAGTCCTGATGTCACTGAAAAGACTTTGACTACCTTGGAAACATTGCAAACTGAACAACATAGAACAACAGAGGAACAGTCCACAATGTCTACCACTGAGTTTACTGTAGGAACTGATGAGGCCACAATTGAAACATCCACCCAAGCTCTACATACAGAAAAATCTTCAACAACATTGCAGTCTAGAACAGAGTTTACAACTGATCACGAGACAGGAATTACAGCAGAACTCTCAACATCTATGACCAAGGAGACCTTCTCAACGACTGCCAGTCCTGATGTCACTGAAGTGACTTTGACTACCTCGGAAACAATGACAACTGAAAAACAACTATCAACAGAGGAACAGTCCACAATGTCTACCTCTGAGTTTACTACAGGAACTGATGAGACCACAAGTAAAACATCTGTGCAAGCTCAATATACAGAGGAATCTTTAACAACACTGCAGTCTCAAACCGAGTTTACAACAAATCAGGAGACAGGAATTACAGCAGAACTGTCAACATCGATGACCAAGGAGACCTTCTCAACGACTGCCAGTCCTGATGTCACTGAAGTGACTTTGACTACCTCGGAAACATTGAAACTGAACAACAATGGAACAACAGAGGAACAGTCCACAATGTCTACCTCTGAGTTTACTACAGGAACTGATGAGACCACAAGTAAAACATCTGCGCAAGCTCAACATACAGAGGAATCTTTAACAACACTGCAGTCTCAAACCGAGTTTACAACAAATCAGGAGACAGGAACTACAGCAGAACTCTCAACATCGATGACCAAGACAACCTTCTCAATGACTGCCAGTCCTGATGTCACTGAAAAGACTTTGACTACCTTGGAAACATTGCAAACTGAACAACATGGAACAACAGAGGAACAGTCCACAATGTCTACCACTGAGTTTACTGTAGGAACTGATGAGGCCAAAATTGAAGCATCCACCCAAGCTCTACATACAGAACAATCTTCAACAACATTGCCGTCTAGAACCGAGTTTACAACAGATCAGGAGACAGGAACTACAGCAGAACTCTCAACATCGATGAGCAAGGAGACCTTCTCAACGACTGCCAGTCCTGATGTCACTGAAGTGACTTTGACTACCTCGGAAACATTGCAAACTGAACAACATGGAACAACAGAGGAACAGTCCACAATGTCTACCTCTGAGTTTACTACAGGAACTGATGAGACCACAAGTAAAACATCTGCGCAAGCTCAACATGTAGAGGAATCTTTAACAACACTGCAGTCTCAAACCGACTTTACAACAAATCAGGAGACAGGAACTACAGCAGAACTCTCAACATCGATGACCAAGACAACCTTGTCAACGACTGCCAGTCCTGATGTCACTGAAAAGACTTTGACTACCTTGAAAACATTGCAAACTGAACAACATGGAACAACAGAGGAACAGTCCACAATGTCTACCACTGAGTTTACTGTAGGAACTGATGAGGCCACAATTGAAACATCCACCCAAACTCTACATACAGAACAATCTTCAACAACATTGCAGTCTAGAACCGAGTTAACAACAGATCAGGAGACAGGAACTACAGCAGAACTCTCAACATCGATGACCAAAACAACTTTCTCAACAACTGCCAGTCCTGATGTCACTGAAAAGACTTTGACTACCTTGGAAACATTGCAAACTGAACAACATGGAACAACAGAGGAACAGTCCACAATATCTACCTCTGAGTTTACTACAGGAACTGATGAGACCACAAGTAAAACATCTGCGCAAGCTCAACAAACAGAGGAATCTTTAACAACACTGCAGTCTCAAACCGAGTTTACAACAAATCAGGAGACAGGAACTACAGCAGAACTCTCAACATCGATGACCAAGACAACCTTCTCAACGACTGCCAGTCCTGATCTCACTGAAGTGACTTTGACTACCTCGAAAACATTGCAAACTGAACAACATGGAACAACAGAGGAACAGTCCACAATGTCTACCACTGAATTTACTGTAAGAACTGATGAGGCCACAATTGAAACATCCACTCAAGCTCTACATACAGAACAATCTTCAACAACATTGCAGTCTAGAACCGAGTTAACAACAGATCAGGAGACAGGAACTACAGCAGAACTCTCAACATCGATGACCAAGACAACCTTCTCAACGACTGCCAGTCCTGATGTCACTGAAAAGACTTTGACTACCTTGGAAACATTGCAAACTGAACAACATGGAACAACAGAGGAACAGTCCACAATGTCTACCTCTGAGTTTACTGTAGGAACTGATGAGGCCACAATTGAAACATCCACCCAAGCTCTACATACAGAACAATCTTCAACAACATTGCAGTCTAGAACCGAGTTTACAACAGATCAGGAGACAGGAACTACAGCAGAACTCTCAACATCGATGACCAAGGAGACCTTCTCAACGACTGCCAGTCCTGATGTCACTGAAGTGACTTTGACTACCTCGGAAACATTGCAAACTGAGCAACATGGAACAACAGAGGAACAGTCCACAATTTCTACCTCTGAGTTTACTACAGGAACTGATGAGACCACAAGTAAAACATCTGCGCAAGCTCAACATACAGAGGAATCTTTAACAACACTGCAGTCTCAAACCGAGTTTACAACAAATCAGGACACAGGAACTACAGCAGAACTCTCAACATCGATGACCAAGACAACCTTCTCAACGACTGCCAGTCCTGATGTCACTGAAAAGACTTTGACTACCTGGGAATCATTGCAAACTGAACAACATGGAACAACAGAGGAACAGTCCACAATGTCTACCACTGAATTTACTGTAAGAACTGATGAGGCCACAATTGAAACATCCACTCAAGCTCTACATACAGAACAATCTTCAACATCATTGCAGTCTAGAACCGAGTTTACAACAGATCAGAAGACAGGAACTACAGCAGAACCCTCAACATCGATGACCAAGGAGACCTTCTCAACGACTGCCAGTCCTGATGTCACTGAAGTGACTTTGACTACCTTGGAAACATTGCAAACTGAACAACATGGAACAACAGAGGAACAGTCCACAATGTCTACCACTGAGTTTACTGTAGGAACTGATGAGGCCAAAATTGAAACATCCACCCAAGCTCTATATACAGAACAATCTTCAACAACATTGCCGTCTAGAACCGACTTTAGAACAAATCAGGAGACAGGAACTACAGCAGAACTCTCAACATCGATGACCAAGACAACCTTCTCAACGACAACCAGTCCTGATGTCACTGAAAAGACTTTGACTACCTTGGAAACACTGAAAACTGAACAACATGGAACAACAGAGGAACAGTCCACAATGTCTACCACTGAGTTTACTGTAGGAACTGATGAGACCACAATTGAAACATCCACCCAAGCTCTACATACAGAACAATCTTCAACAACATTGCAGTCTAGAACCGAGTTAACAACAGATCAGGAGACAGGAACTACAGCAGAACTCTTAACATCGATGACCAAAGAGACCATCTCAACGACTACCAGTCCTGATGTCACTGAAGTGACTTTGACTACCTCGGAAACATTGCAAACTGAACAACATGGAACAACAGAGGAACAGTCCACAATGTCTACCTCTGAGTTTACTACAGGAACTGATGAGACCACAAGTAAAACATCTGCGCAAGCTCAATATACAGAGGAATCTTTAACAACACATCAGTCTCAAACCGAGTTTACAACAAATCAGGACACAGGAACTACAGCAGAACTCTCAACATCGATGACCAAGACAACCTTCTCAACGACTGCCAGTCCTGATGTCACTGAAAAGACTTTGACTACCTTGGAAACATTGCAAACTGAACAACATGGAACAACAGAGGAACAGTCCACAATGTCTACCACTGAGTTTACTGTAGGAACTGATGAGGCCACAATTGAAACATCCACCCAAACTCTACATACAGAACAATCTTCAACAACATTGCAGTCTAGAACTGAGTTTACAACAGATCAGGAGACAGGAACTACAGCAGAACTCTCAACATCGATGACCAAGGAGACCTTCTCAATGACTGCCAGTCCTGATGTCACTGAAGTGACTTTGACTACCTCGGAAACATTGCAAACTGAACAACATGGAACAACAGAGGAACAGTCCACAATGTCTACCACTGAGTTTACTGTAGGAACTGATGAGGCCACAATTGAAACATCCACCCAAGCTCTACATACAGAACAATCTTCAACAACATTGCAGTCTAGAACCGAGTTAACAACAGATCAGGAGACAGGAACTACAGCAGAACTCTCAACATCGATGACCAAAACAACTTTCTCAACAACTGCCAGTCCTGATGTCACTGAAAAGACTTTGACTACCTTGGAAACATTGCAAACTGAACAACATGGAACAACAGAGGAACAGTCCACAATATCTACCTCTGAGTTTACTACAGGAACTGATGAGACCACAGGAACTGATGAGACCACAAGTAAAACATCTGCGCAAGCTCAACAAACAGAGGAATCTTTAACAACACTGCACTCTCAAACCGAGTTTACAACAAATCAGGAGACAGGAACTACAGCAGAACTCTCATTATCGATGACCAAGACAACCTTCTCAACGACTGCCAGTCCTGATCTCACTGAAGTGACTTTGACTACCTCGGAAACATTGCAAACTGAACAACATGGAACAACAGAGGAACAGTCCACAATGTCTACCACTGAGTTTACTGTAGGAACTGATGAGGCCACAATTGAAACATCCACCCAAGCTCTACATACAGAACAATCTTCAACAACATTGCAGTCTAGAACCGAGTTAACAACAGATCAGGAGACAGGAACTACAGCAGAACTCTCAACATCGATGACCAAGACAACTTTCTCAACAACTGCCAGTCCTGATGTCACTGAAAAGACTTTGACTACCTTGGAAACATTGCAAACTGAACAACATGGAACAACAGAGGAACAGTCCACAATGTCTACCACTGAGTTTACTGTAGGAACTGATGAGGCCACAATTGAAACATCCACCCAAGCTCTACATACAGAACAATCTTCAACAACATTGCAGTCTAGAACCGAGTTTACAACAGATCAGAAGACAGGAACTACAGCAGAACTCTCAACATCGATGACCAAGGAGACCTTCTCAACGACTGCCAGTCCTGATGTCACTGAAGTGACTTTGACTACCTCGGAAACATTGCAAACTGAACAACATGGAACAACAGAGGAACAGTCCACAACATCTACCTCTGAGTTTACTACAGGAACTGATGAGACCACAAGTAAAACATCTGCGCAAGCTCAACATACACAGGAATCTTTAACACTGCAATCTCAAACCGAGTTTACAACAAATCAGGAGACAGGAACTACAGCAGAACTCTTAACATCGATGACCAAGACAACCTTGGAAACATTGCAAACTGAACAACATGGAACAACAGAGGAACAATCCACAATGTCTACCACTGAAATTACTGTAGGAACTGATGAGGCCACAATTGAAACATCCACCCAAGCTCTACATACAGAACAATCTTCAACAACATTGGAGTCTATAACCGGGTTTACAACTGATCAGGAGACAGGAACTACAGCAGAACTCTCAACATCGATGACCAAGGAGACCTTCTCAACGACTGCCAGTCCTGATGTCACTGAAGTGACTTTGACTACCTCGGAAACATTGCAAACTGAACAACATGTAACAACAGAGGAACAGTCCACAACGTCTACCTCTGAGTTTACTACAGGAACTGATGAGACCACAAGTAAAACATCTGCGCAAGTTCAACATACAGAGAATTCTTTTACAACACTGCAGTCTCAAACCGAGTTTACAACAAATCAGGAGACAGGAACAACAGCAGAACTCTCAACATCGATGAACAAGACAACCTTCTCAACGACTGCCAGTCCTGATGTTACTGAAAAGACTTTGACTACCTTGGAAACATTGCAAACTGAGCAACATAGAACAACAGAGGAACAGTCCACAATGTCTACCACTGAGTTTACTGTAGGAACTGATGAGGCCACAATTGAAACATTCACCCAAGCTCTACATACAGAAAAATCTTCAACAACATTGCAGTCTAGATCCGAGTTTACAACTGATCAGGAGACAGGAATTACAGCAGAACTCTCAACATCTATGACCACGGAGACCTTCTCAACGACTGCCAGTCCTGATGTCACTGAAGTGACTTTGACTACCTCGGAAACAATGACAACTGAAAAACAAGTATCAACAGAGGAACAGTCCACAATGTCTACCTCTGAGTTTACTACAGGAACTGATGAGACCACAAGTAAAACATCTGCGCAAGCTCAATATACAGAGGAATTTTTAACAACACTGCAGTCTCAAACCGAGTTTACAACAAATCAGGAGACAGGAACTACAGCAGAACTCTCAACATCGATGACGAAGGAGACCTTCTCAACGACTGCCAGTCCTGATGTCACTGAGGTGACTTTGACTACCTCGGAAACATTGCAAACTGAACAACATGGAACAACAGAGGAACAGTCCACAATTTCTACCTCTGAGTTTACGACAGGAACTGATGAGACCACAAGTAAAACATCTGCGCAAGCTCAACATACAGAACAATCTTCAACAACATTGCAGTCTAGAACCGAGTTTACAACAGATCAGAAGACAGGAACTACAGCAGAACCCTCAACATCGATGACCAAGGAGACCTTCTCAACGACTGCCAGTCCTGATGTCACTGAAGTGACTTTGACTACCTCGGCAACATTGCAAACTGAACAACATGGAACAACAGAGGAACAGTCCACAATATCTACCTCTGAGTTTACTACAGGAACAAATGAGACCACAAGTAAAACATCTGCGCAAGCTCAACATACAGAGGAATCTTTAACAACATTGCAGTCTCAAAACGAGTTTACAACAAATCAGGAGACAGGAACTACAGCAGAACTCTCAACATCGATGACCAAGACAACCTTCTCAACGACTGCCAGTCCTGATGTCACTGAAGTGACTTTGACTACCTTGGAAACATTGCAAACTGAACAATATGGAACAACAGAGGAACAGTCCACAATGTCTACCTCTGAGTTTACTGTAGGAACTGATGAGGCCACAATTGAAACATCCACCCAAGCTCTACATACAGAACAATCTTCAACAACATTGCAGTCTAATACCGAGTTTACAACAGATCAGAAGACAGGAACTACAGCAGAACTCTCAAAATCGATGACCAAGACAACCTTCTCAACGACTGCCAGTCCTGATGTCACTGAGGTGACTTTGACTACCTCGGAAACATTGCAAACTGAACAACATGGAACAACAGAGGAACAGTCCACAATGTCTACCTCTGAGTTTACTACAGGAACAAATGAGGCCACAATTGAAACATCCACCCAAGCTCTACATACAGAACAATCTTCAACAACATTGCAGTCTAGAACCGAGTTTACAACAAATCAGAAGACAGGAACTACAGCAGAACTCTCAACATCGGTGACCAAGACAACCTTCTCAACGACTGCCAGTCCTGATGACACTGAAAAGACTTTGACTACCTTGGAAACATTGCAAACTGAACAACATAGAACAACAGAGGAACAGTCCACAATATCTAGCTCTGAGTTTACTACAGGAACTGATGAGACCACAAGTAAAACATCTGCGCAATCTCAACATACAGAGGAATCTTTAACAACATTGCAGTCTCAAACCGAGTTTACAACAAATCAGGAGACAGGAACTACAGCAGAACTCTCAACATCGATGACCAAGACTACCTTGGTAACATTGCAAACTGAACAACATGGAACAACAGAGGAACAATCCACAATGTCTACCACTGAGATTACTGTAGGAACTGATGAGGCCACAATTAAAAAATCTACCCAAGCTCTACATACAGAACAATCTTCAACAACATTGCAGTCTAGAACCGAGTTTACAACTGATCACGAGACAGGAATTACAGCAGAACTCTCAACATCTATGACCAAGGAGACCTTCTCAACGACTGCCAGTCCTGATGTCACTGAAGTGACTTTGACTACCTCGGAAACAATGACAACTGAAAAACAACTATCAACAGAGGAACAGTCCACAATGTCTACCTCTGAGTTTACTACAGGAACTGATGAGACCACAAGTAAAACATCTGCGCAAGCTCAATATACAGAGGAATCTTTAACAACACTGCAGTCTCAAACCGAGTTTACAACAAATCAGGAGACAGGAATTACAGCAGAACTGTCAACATCGATGACCAAGGAGAACACCACATTTAATACCACCAGTGTGAAGGGTAAGTAAATCTTTAAAATGACAGAACATCACTTAACCATCAGTGACTAAACCTCTGACAACTTAAGTCAGCACACTATTTAAAGCAGGAGTATCTTCCCCACTTTGGTGAGTTGGGCTAAAGTCCCACAATCCCCTGCTTCTGCTTGGTCGGATCTTGAGTGTTTCCTATTTAGACGAGGGTTGATTCCTTTGGATCTTATATTAGTCTGGATGTAACCAGTGCTACCGAAGTTCACAGCTGTCTTTCTGATGTTAATAAATAGGGGTTTCATTTGGTGGTCACTGGCTTGAGAAACTGCATGTGTGGTTTGTGAATAAAGCATGTGTGTGTCGTGTCACACTCTCAATACCTGTTAGTTCAGAACCCTGTGTTTATCGACTGTCTCACTTTCTCCCAGAGGTGGAAAGAGTAATAAAATATGCTACTCAAGTAAAAGTACTGTTACTTCAATAAAATTTTACTCAAGTACAAGTAAAAGTACTGACCAAAAAATCTACTCAAGTAAAAGTAAAAAGTAACTCTCCTAAAATTTTACTCTGAGTAAAATTTACTGAGTAATTTTTTTTGAACAACAGTGGTGGGTGGGTAATTCTAGTGTAGTTTAAAAAAGTAAAAGATGGGGATATAAATTTAACCTGGTTGTTTTTAATTAAGGAAACAACTTTACAAATTAAAGTGCAATAAAAACAATTAAATACAATACAATAAAAATAAATTAAATAACCATATAAAACATTTAGGGAAGTCATTTTAAGGCAAATGATACCATAAAACTCACAAGCACTGAATATGGCATAAACTGTGGACTCAGCAGAGCATCCTTTTGTTAAACACTGAAACAGTAGGGCAAAAGTAAGTCAAAATTGTTCAGGGACATTCAAGCATTTATGAAAAAACTGCACCATTCTGTCTACTGATAATAAAAAAAAATATTGTTTAATGGCCTTTACTGATCATAAAATAAAAACATTGTTTATTTCAGTAGCAGTCCATGACTTGAGTCTACTGCAGGTTATCCACTTTCACAGCCAAAAAAAAAAATGTTACAAAATCGCAAATGCAGAGTCAGCTCACGCGTTGAACTCAGTGACGAATCAAAACGCTTTGATTGGACACCGCATTCTCAACAAAAGTGTTTGATTGGTTATACAGTAATGCCCAGTGATTCTAACACAACATCTGCTGCAGATCAATTCTTACTCATAGATTTGAGTAAATCGTGATACTGGTAATAGCTTAACGTTAATTGTGCATTGACAATTTTGTCCTAAGTTCCTGTTAATTTCTAACCCAAGCGCTAACCAACATTAGCAATGCCACAACAGAACAATAATTATGTTTAAAAAAGTATTTTTTAACTTACCTCACATGCTCGCGCAGGTTTGCTGTTTAGCTTTTGTAAGCTGCCAATTCAGTCGTCTTGAGTAAACAAAGTTTACACCGCATAATAAAGCTGCTGCCTTTCTTGCCTTTCCATCTTTCTTGAGTTAGCGCACTGGGTTAGTTTCCGGTGCGCGCTCCCCTCCTTCCCTCCACGCACAATTATTATTATTTTTTTGGTTTATTTAATTTAACTTTATTTTATTTTTACTCAGTAATGGATAGAATTTAAAATGTAGTTAAGTACAATACTTACATCAAAACGTACTTAAGTAAAAGTAAAATTACAAAATTTAAAAGTTACTTTAAAAGTAGAAAAATACAAAAAACCTACTCAATTATAGTAACGTGAGTATATGTAATTCGTTACTTTCCACCTCTGCTTTCTCCTCTACTGCAGGTATCTCTCCCTCTTCTCTAGGTCATCTGTATTTCTCCCTCTTTTCTCTGTTTTCTCATTTTGTTTTTGTTTTCAAGCTACATGTAATAGTTATTGCCGTACCATCTGTTACAAGAATCGATTGGCTACACATTGGCTTGCTTAACTCACTTTCAATTGGCCAAAGCCTTCTCCTGTCCGCTAAATAACTACTGTAAAGATTAAAATAGCCACACTGATAAAAATATGGCACTCCACTAGATCTTGAATCAAAATGTTTGGTTTGGCCAGGAGGTCCAAGTCCAGATCTGGACCATTGTCTAAGTAAAATCATCCGAAATTGGGCCAACATTATTTTCCAGGATTGCCTTGACCCTCTTGGAGTATTTTCATGGGAGCTTCGCATTAACCACATCACATCAGCTGGTGGATGTTGGAGACTTCGCTCATCTCCACTTTCTGTTAGAGGATGCCCCTGTGATGGGAATTTTCCTATGTAATACTTTCATCTAGTGGTCATTTAGAGAAATGTAATTTGAGAAACTTTTAAGAGCACACGTCATACTTCAGTCCCGCCCCTGGAGGGGGATTAAGTTGAGGTAGGAACGGAGAAAGGGTCTCTCTCTCTTCCGGCACTCTCTCTGGCCTGACTCTCGTCTTTCTTTCTTTCTTTCTTTCTTTCTTTCTTTCTTTCTTTCTTTCTTTCTTTCTTTCTTCCTTCTCTCTCTCTATATATATATATATATATATATATATATATATATATATATACTCTTTTTCTTTCTCTATCTCTTTTTCTCTCTCGTTTTCTTCCTGGCTTGCATTAGGAATATGCGATTAACCATGTTCTTCTTCCACGGTTAGTCACGTGTGTAGAAAATGTGTTGAGACTGTTAAATCTTTATAATAAATAGCCGCTTTTGCTGTGTTCTCTCTCAAACGGTCTCCAGTGTTTATTATCAATTGAGAAGGTATATTTTTACAATAACACCCCACAGATGGTCAATTGGGTTGAGGTCTGGAGACATGCTAGTCCAGTCCATCACCTTTACCTTCAGCTTCTTTAGAAAGGCAGCTGTGGTCTTGAAGATGTGTTTGGGGCTACAATATTGTCTCCAGATTGTTACCTTGGTCTATTTTGTTTTTGGACAGGATTTATTATGCATCATCTTTAGCAGAGACTTCCCTCTAGGACAGGGGTGTCAAACTCAGTTCCTGGAGGGCCACAGCCCTGCACAGTATAGCTCAACCCCAACTCAACACACCTGATGCAGCTCGTTAGGTCCTTCAGGCTGTTTGAAAGCTTCAGGTGTGGGTCTCTCTGAGCAGGGTTTGAAGTAAACTCTGCAGAGCTCCGGCCCTCCAGGAATTGATCCCGACACCTGTGCTCTATTAAGATAGCCATGGAGATCAAATGATGAAGTGATCAGAGCACTGACAGATCTGTCCTCTGGATATCAAGTGCATTTAATTTTTTTCACAGTGAGGGAAGTTCTGTTAAATCAATGATACTTGGGCCTAATATAAACATTAGTAATCAGACATTTTTATGCAAATCAAAAACACAAGCAATGAACTCAGTTCTGTGATATAGTGCAGATGTGTGATATAACATCTATATGAGTATATATAAGATATATACTCACATATAAGAATGATGAGGTTCCAAACCCTGATTTCTAGTTATGCGTCGGTGTTGTCAGGGACTTGGCTCAAGAGCAATCATATAGATGGTCAAACACTTCAGTTATTGCACTTCTTCATCAATAACCTAAGTTTGTTGTGTCCACGGGGGAGGCACACAGAGATATACAGCTACACTGGAAATGCTCTGCTACCAAGCAAACCAATCACAGAGCCAATGGTCCCTGTTGCCATGACGCATGGTTACAATTATTAGGAGGTGTGCTTCAGGCTATAGTGAAAGGTCGGTACTATAGAACATACTATAGGCAACATCACCTCAGGACCAAAATATAAATCAGGCTTAATTCAGATTAAAATCAAACATAATGTTTAATTTCTTTGTTTACAATTAAAAATCAACTATAATTTTTTTCAACAGTAAGGCCACAGGAGGATGCTACAACAGCTCACACTTTGATACCATCCATTACAACAGCCACAACAAGCCAGTCTAGGAACATGTCAACAACTCTTTTACAACCGATTACAGCAGTTCAGATAACTGCTTCTCAGGCTGAAATTCCTAAAACTGAAGAGCAGTCAAAATTATCCACATCTCGACCAGCAACATCTACAGCTCAAGCTGCATTCTCAACACATCCAGCTCTAAATGGGACAACTGCTACAACTCAGGCTGAAGCAATGTCTACAATGTCAGTAACAATCAGACTGACGAGTAATCAAATATTATTGACACCAACAAGAATAACCACACCTTCCACAGTCACTAATTCAATATTAACAGTCACAAGATCAATGCCAGTGGCACACATAACCTCACTAACAGCCAAAATGACAAATATAAGTACAACCTCAGGTAAAAATGTGACGTTAGAATCAAAAATTACAGCTACGAACACAGGATTATCTACAAACACAACATCAAGAACAGCTTCAAGCATGGCCACAAGAACACCCTCAGCTACAAGTACAACAATGTTAACAACAAGTGCCAATTCCACTACAGCCCAAACAACAGCTACTACAAAACCAACAACTACAACATCAATGCCCACCACAACCACAACTGCAACCACTGTTAGCAAACCTACAACAGCGACAACAACGACTACAACAATTCCAACAACGACTGCGATTCATCTTTCACCACTTGTTATCCTAGAGATGATCATTTTGGTAGATTTCACTACAGATCTAGAAGATTCCCAAAGTTCTGCGTTCAAGAACCTCGCAAATCAAGTGGAGCGTGATGTGAGTTCCCAATGATTTTCAAGCCATTTTTTTTTTGTCTGACAATTTACTTGAGTTTGACCAGGCTATCCTTTCATTAAGAACATGAATTTGATGATCCATATAGTATGATATATAATGCTTGAATTCAATGGAGACTTAACTTTCCCACAGTGTGACAAAGTCTACAAACAGAAGTATGGAAGTCTTTTCATCAGGGTTTTGGTGCTTGCTTTCAGGTGAGTTCAAGCTGTATTTCTTATTTTTACTAAAAACAATGGATGGTTAAAATCTGAAAACAACTGCTATCGCAATTTCAAACTTGGCGGATACATGTGGACATGCAGGCTAATTTCAAACAATGTGCAACACCTCTTGCTGCACATGGAACTTTTTTAATTACTTCAGAAACAAACAGAGTTAAATACTTGAAACCTTGAACATGTTCCTTGAAGTGAACGATTTCTGCTTACAGATCATAAAAAAGAACATTCGCTTCTCTCAGAAAATGAGAACATTTTGGCCCCAGTGATCTGGACATTGCTTTGAAATCACTTCTTGCGAGTGTTGCAAGATATAGTTTGCTGTTATATATAGTTGTTGGACGAAGTTGTCTACGGTTTGTTCTAATGTTTTGCAGTGTGAACTGCCGCTGATCTTTTATGCAATCTGTAACTAGAATACTCTCAGAAAAATTCTAGACATGACCTAAAAATGTCTCATTCCTCATGTCAAGCTGCTCTTAAACCTGAGGCATAATCATAAACATCCCACTTGGGCTGTGAAGAAAAAGAACTGGACTGTTGCTTAGTGCTCTTAGTTATGTTTTCAAGTGAATGTAAGATTATCTCTTCGCTTTGAACTAATGGCCCGAATCCTTGTGCAGTCCAGGGTAATGCTTCTAGTCAGTAATGATTTGAGCTCCATGTCATGTTCTGGGCTTAGGTTCACTGGGTTTTACAAAGTCCACAGTCCACAGAGTAATCTTTAGACTTCATGAGTCCTTCAACTGATAGCTTCATGAAGATACAAGAATTGGCACATGCCCACACCCTCAAAGATAGCAGATTCTGAGTGAGGAAGAGGAGAGAAACCAGCCCCAACCGTATAGATGAGCTGATGCACTTAAGATTAATTCATTTTTGAACCCGCTTATTTCCTCGAACAGACAACCTTCAAACTGGTAGCCACAGTGCTACTCATTGATTTTGTGATACATTTTTGTGATATTCTCATTGTTTAAGATGCACTCGCTAGCATAACTCAAATGAGCTTAAAGGGATGATTGTATTATATGTTTTGGGAGAAGTAATCAGGGGCCCCACCTTGTTTCCAATTGAATCATGAGCTCACACTAGTATTTGGGGCAGTCTTATCTTATTCCAGTTGATTAACTTGATTCCTCCTTCCTCTCCAAAACACCTCACTGGGGGTATAACACAGTTAGGATTCGTGGCGGGCAGCTTGCCTTGTACATTTGTACCACCATTATATGCTTATGTTACAAAGGAGGTCCTGGTGGTGAACTCGTGAAGAAGCAATTCACCAACAGAAGGGAAATTCATTCATTACGTTTCCAACCTGCTTATTCCCTTTTGGGGTCACGGGGGTCTGCCGGTGCAATTCTCCAGCGCACATTGGGCGCGAGGCGGGGGTACACCCTGGACAGGTTGCCAGTGCATCTCAGCCGAAGGGAAATTAATTCAGAACTTCCAAGTTTAGACTTGGTTTAGAAGTAGATCAAGGGTTGCATATGAAGCTGATATTTCCAAAAATCTTCCAAACATTATCAGTAAAAACATATTTTAAAGATAAAGTGCAGGTGAAGGTGCATCTCAAACGTTTATAATTTTAGCAGAATGGGATTTCATTTTAAAAGCAAATAAAAAAACACAGCTGTATAGAGATTAATCGACAGAGTCCAGATTAATTCTTTTGTATCATTTAGTATCTAAATGGTGATTGAAGAGTGATTTTCTGATGGTTTATACACAATAAAAGATTATGCTTGATGGAACCTTTTACTATAAAACTCAGAACCTGATTTAATGAGAAGAGCAGTTTTTTGACTAAGAATTTTTATGATGCTAATTATACTATTTTGTTTTAGTAAAGAGGCTTGACAAAAATGCAAATGTCTGTAATGGATGCCTTTAATCGGCATCCAAACATAAAGATGCAATTGTTCAATTTTCAATAATAATGTCTTTTTTCCCAGTGGTGTAACCAAAGTCCGTGCTGTACAATATGTACGCGCAACTGTTGAAATATTATTCAACCAGAACTCCACCGAACCTATCCCTGACAACAGCAACATTGTAGAAGCTCTAAAAGATGCCGTGCAAACGCCAAGCTCAGGCTTCAGTCTCAGTGTGGATCCTCCCTCCATCAAGGTCATCAGTAAGTCCTCGAATCGATTCTGTCGAGTTGAAAATATCCTCTCGCAAGACCATCCATGATTCTTCCAAACGAAACCAAACAGTTACAGTTTCTCTTCACTTTGTCTTTTTAGGATCGATGCAGATTGTTGCTGTGACGATTCTGACCAATGGATCCTTTGTTTCCGGCTTGACGAATAAAAGCTCCAATGCTTTTCGGAGCAGAGCATCAATGATCAAAACAGGGGTGTGTACAGCAATCCTGTACTCTCTTAAATACTAATCTGGCCCAGTTGATAAATGTGGTTGGATAGTATTAAAAAATTGTCTTTTTAAATCCATTCCATTTATAAAATATTTGATCAACATAAATCACAGCTAAGTCTAATAAAATACAAAATATTTGTATAACGTTTGAGTGAATGCAAAGTCTGAAATATCTATGGAACCCTGTTGAAAACATGAGCTAATTTAATCTTTAAAACCTTTTGCTCTGCAGCTGGAACCCTTTTTCTTCGAGGACTTCCCCATGTCTTTCAGCATCTTGTCTTTAACAAATTTCAGGTTTGCATCTGATTGTTTGTCTGCTGTTGTTCTTTGATTTGGAATGATTTGGTTTATTTAAAATATCTCTTTTTCCCACTGTAGTCCTGCTCCTGTGAAATCAAGGATTCTCCCTACCATTCAGAACTCCATGGATTTAGCCTTTGCTTCAGAATCTAATGTCCCCAATAACACCCAGATAGTGAACACCATAGTGCGAGCTGCCAGAGACAACACCTTGCCTTTCCAGATTTACACCTACCAGATCATCGTCAACAACACCGGTGAGCCGTGCCCTCCACTTCATCTGTATTCTTGAGCTCTGGTAAAATGAATGCTTGCTTGAGGTGGATGCACTGATACTCTTCTGTAAATCTGTGATTGCATCACCCCCTTAAATAATGCACTTTGAAGAAGTACCGTAGCTCCGGGCCACACGTGTTCCTGTATGCTTATAAAATTGATGTTCAAACCAATCTCATTTATTCATTCATTCATTTTCCTGTCTGCTTCTTCCCTTTCGGGATCATGGGGGCCTGCTGGTGCCTAGCTCCAGCTCACATTGGCGAAAGGCAGAGGTACACCCGGGACAGGTCGCCAGTCCATCGCAGGGCCAAACAAATCTCATGTTTAAAAACATCTGTACCCAACAAATTCAAATGACCAACTGTCAAAAACTTCCCAATTTAACCAGTGGTGATGCAGTTCTTACCCTATAGTAGTGTAGAGCTGAACAATCAGAAGTATCATATCACCTGAAAGAAAAGGTGGCACGGATAAGCCAAAATCTGAAGCTACAATGCAATACTGACTTTCTGAAATTCCTCACCCAGATATTTTTTCTCACCCTACGCTTTAGTTACATGAGAACAAAACAATTATTACTGGTATTTTAAAGATTTATATTTCATCTATTGCCTTTATATTTTTTCATAGACAGGACTGTTAAGTGAGACAGGAAATGTAACAAGAAAGAGTGTGGTGATGAATTTTAAATAAATGTGTTCATTTAAATCAAGTAATTATTGATTTAATATTATAAGAATGCTCTTTCACATAAACAATCAGGCAAAAACACAGGAGAGCAGACAGGGATCATTCTAAGCCCTAAAAAAACAGAATCAACCATTCAGCATTTGCATTAGCATAATGCTACCTTGAGCTTCCAGCTATTTTGCATTAATCACCATCTTACTATCTAACATTACCATGTCAGAAAACGGTTGCTAACGTTTCTAACAGTCCTTTATAACGTTTCTAGTGTTAACATCCTGTTAATATGTTGCTAACACTGATTATAACTTCATCACAATAATAGCATGTATTAGACCCAATCTGTATGTCTGTATGGTTTTCTGAGACAGATATATACAGTAATAGCGTTCTGCCTTGGCTGGTAGGGTACTCTGTTTGGTTGTTATGGAGTGATAAAGCACATTGAACCTCATAAAAATCAAGCCTCATGTTACTATAATGCTACTTGGAAAGTAACCTCCAGAGGTTTAACAGTGAGCACCTTTAGGGAGCTTGCTTTGTGGTGAAAGAATTAACACTCTGCTCTTTTCTCCTCGTGCAGTGTTCTCTTCAGCGCATCTCAGCAGCAGGATCAATGTGTTTAGCGCTAGCATCCTAATTGCGCTAGCACTTCTGTTCCCACGGCTTTGCTGAGAATATGAGCTGATTTGAATATTACCAAGGAATGGACTTACAGAAATGAATGCTCTTCTCAAGCACACAAGAAACATCACCTGGTTCCTGACATTGGAATGTGTTTGTAATAACTGTCCCAGTGTCACTCAAACTGATCTGGATTCCAAAAATTAGTAATTTATTTATTTATTCTAAAATATTGCTTGTTTTTGATCAGTGTCAACAATAAGGCTGAAAAACAGAATTTTAAAATTGTTTTGTAAGAAATTAGGCTGGTTTAAATCTGTGACTGAAAAAATTACTGCGATCAGATCTGTGGGTTTCTTAAAAATAAAATGCTGTCTCTTAAATTATTTATTTATTTGATTAATTATTGAAAATATTTATAAAATCTTCTGAAAAATGCTTTATTTATAATGAAAAACGGTTTCAAGAATGAAAACTCTATGAATGTAATCAAACCATTTAAAAGGGCCATATAATTTCTTAAAGCAGTTATAATAATTATTTAACCGCTCTAAACTAGCGATGGCACTGGACTGTTAGTATAATATTAATTGGAAAAGATCTTTGAATCACCTCGTGTTTTTTAAACACACTGTTTACCCCCTTTCCTGAATATGATTCTGAATAAACCATGAGGCATTATGAACGACACTAAAAGATGCCAGGAATGTCAGAAATGTTGATTTTGCATAATATGGCCCCTTTAAGAACTTTAACGCAACTGTATCCCTTATTCATTTGTTCAAAAATAATATTTGTATTGTATTTATGTTTTGAGCCTGAAGGATTGATTGCTGTTTATGTTATTTATTGCTGTGAATGTAATTAAATCGCCTTTCTGCATTCCCTGGTTTATTGACATCACATCCATCATCAGAGGATTCTTTGATATGACAGAGCCAGAAAATAGAACCTGCATTACCTGCTTTTCTAATCTAATGAAATGTTCAGTGAACTCTGTTCCTCTCAGATTCTCAACCCTTTTATCTTTTACTTGGTTCATGTGATATATAGAGGTTTATAGAGGCAACGTAAGATCAGCCGTTGCTTTTGAAGACTTTCAAAAAGCTGACCCTTTCATTTAAATTCACTGACAGATTGGGGGGGGGGGCAACTTGTAATAAAAAGTAGGAGCACCTTTGATGCTTCTACAAAAATATCCCAACAATAACCAGCTCAGAAAAGACTAAAACGAAGGTAAACAGCTCTCTGGTAGCCTCATGCCCTGTGCTCTACCTGTGCACTCTCTAATATCTCTGAATAACAGAACCTTAACAATAGCCTCTATGCACTGTGCCACCTGTAACACAGCATGTAATGAAAAAAAATGCCTAATTCACTTAGTAATTCCTCATTCTTTTTTTCCTTCTTTACTTGTCTGACAATGTAGTCATCTACTTGCAAAACAGTTCACTTGGACACTAATTAGCAGGTTAAGGAGTAGGTCAGGCAGTAGCTCTAAACATTTCCAACCATGTTAATTACAAAAACCGGTCTAGTGTCAAAGGAGCCCGGAGGACCTTCATTTGAATAAATACTGAAGTTCTGCTCAACACAGATAAGGTGGGTTTTTTGAAAGTTGACCTGCAAGAGGTATGTAGGGGGCATGTACATTTGGCTCAAGTAGGGGAAAGGTGGTAGTTGAGATTGTCAGAGGATTACTTCAGAAACTGAAGCTCACAAACCATCAACCTTTCCTCTCAGGAGGAACGGTACACAACTGATTCAGGTTGGTCACATGATGATTACAATAAGGCCAATTTAGTCCGTCTGAACTCGACTTGCACATAATCACATGCAATTGATAAAGTCTGAAATCACGAATGCATCACCAGAACTGGCACTGGGCTTTATTGTGGCGGTTAATATTTAATGATATGCTCCTGTGATTCCAAAACTTCTGATTTACTGAACCCACAGCACTGGCTAAACTTTCCCATTCCCTTTGCATTTATAAGCAGTTGTGGGCTAGTGTATATAGAATCAACAGGAGATCAGAAGGTTTGTTGGTTCGATCCCCAGATTAAAAACTCTGTTCCACATGTGACAACCACGATGGTGAAGTTATCGTTATCTCCCCCTGATTGACGGGTACTGCTGCAGCTATTGCTGCTCACTGCTCTGGGTGTGTGCGCGCAGGATGGGTTACATGCAGAGCACACATTGTATGGGTAACCGTATCTGTCATTTGTCTGTATGCAACAGCAAGCCGGTCACAACAAGGCAGGCAAACCAAGCAATTGCCAACGACTGGTTAAGAATAAACTGCAGCGACTGTGTGAGCACCCCGTTGATGGTGAATGCAGTAAAGTGCAATGACACTGTTATCGGGATCCCCCTCGCTGACAGGCATTCACAGCACTAAATACTTAGTAAATATTTAATTGTAATTTCATTGTTTGTTAACAGTAAAAAGTGTATTTATATAGCACATTTATACACAATGGCAATTCAAAGTGCTTTACATAGAAGAAATTAAAATAATAAAAACATTAAAAATAAAATGTTCAAATTTTATGCACTTTATATGCAACAGCAGTATTTGCACTGTAAACATTTTTTTTTATTTATGCACAGTATACGCAACAGCAGTATTTGCACTGTAAACCTTTTTTTTTATTTATATAAAGAGTGTTTATAACTGTATGGCTATGCTGTGGTTCCTTTGCGTGCATGCAGGGGGTCTCCATGCTCATTTTGCTTGGGGCCCCCAAATTCCCTCAATCGGCCCTGTGCAACAGTTTTGAGCAAAGTCCCCACTCAAGTCTTTGTACATGATCAGGTGTGGAGCACGGTTAAAGAGTTACAGCTTTCAATGCTTGCCAGACATTAGTGTTCAATTAATATACGTAGGATCAGCTGCTTTTGTGGAATTCATTTATCTCTGGCTTTTCACGCTGGAGTTACTCATGTGTGCAACCACCCTGCTCCACCCAGGCTCCTCTGGTATTTCTGCATTCTTGCCTTGCTGGCAATATGTGGTTTGATGCTTTTTTCACATCCATCATCCCATTCCAGAGAGCTCCCACAGCTTGACAATTAGATTCAACTTATATTTCCATTAGAAATCAATGAGGAAGATAAATGATGCGACATACTTTACCGAAATGATGATCTTTCAATCATTGGGATAAGTCTGGAGATTGATGAGGACAAACTATTTTAGAAAGATGGTATGTAAACTTGACAGGATTAAAATATAGGTTCTTATATATTTACTTCCTGCAAAAAGTTATATAAGAAATATAAGTCACACTAGAATGTGTTGAGAACAGAGGAGGAAGAGAATGATAGGAACAAGACTCAAAAGTGAGTGTGAGTTGCACCAAACTATGTTACGTCTTTGTCTAGTTTTTCTCAATCGTTTACACACAACTCCTAGACTTTGAGTCTCAATGACCACAACATGCAACTTATTTTGCAAATCCGTGAACCAATTCTGCTAAATCACAAGCGCAATTCCTGCATTACACTTAAAATTTGAAACAAAATTTTATTTTTAAAACAATACAAACTGCTTTTGGCTTGTTTTCATAAGGAACACACTGTCATTGGAACATGTTGACGGACACACCACAAGTGCAAATACACATCACACAGTTTTACAATTAGAAATCAGAGCTTTAGTATAAAAGAGCAATATTTGAGCTCCTCTGTTTTGGAGCAATGAATATCATCCGAAGCCGAGCCAGATGAGTGAGAGTAAGAGGGGGAGGATGAGGAAAGGAGGGTAATCTCTGGTGGCATATGAGAAAGTACACTGTAGTATCCATCACCTGGACTTTCAGAAATGAAAATATCTAAGACATGTACTCTTACTCGAAAATTGCAGTACTGAATATCAATGGAGTACAGTATTGCCTGTGGATTGTTCTGCCTGTCAAAATACTGTAAAGTGTGTTTCAAGACAATGTCAGTTTCCACAGGACTGCTGTGGTTCGTAATTGGTTCACTGTCCGTGTACCCTTATTTTGTTGTTTATAGTCCCTCTTTATTCTCAATTCCTTAATCTGCAAGTAACCTAGACCTTCCCTTTCAGTCGGTTCCTGAGACGTATGTCGGTGAAACAATCATCCAGCCGCGAAAGAATTGAATCAGTAAAGTTGTCTGGGTCTTGCTTAAAGCCTGACTCTGACAGAGCTATGGGGCTGTAAACAACTGCACCGCTCTGAGCTTCTGCTGTTGTTCATGTGTTGATTGATTCTTTGTGAGTGATTCATTCCTCGAGTACAGAGCGCTTTATTTGCAGGAAACCAACATCATTGACATGATTCCTGTTTCTTCTGGTACAGCAAATCACGAGGAACAAGGATATAGATCTACAGATAGAGATCCAGTATGAATGAAAAGCCAGTTTGGCCATATGAGCAAACTCCAGGTATATCTGTACCTGATAGAATCAGGAAGTGGAGGACTAACCCATCTTGACAAAGGACAGAAGAGTTCCAAGTAATTATGAAACCAAAAGATTTTACACTTCAACTGTACTGAACTGCCGGTATATTGAGCCTTGTGCCTCGTGGCAAAAAGGGCAGAACATCTTATGGCTGATGAATCAGAACAGAAAAGACAGACCAGTCACCGATGTATGGCATAATGAAGAGCAGCCCAAAGAGATAGATAGGAAGATAGACATGAGAGCTCTTAGACAATGAGCCCTTCACTGGGCCTCATAAACGCTGGGAGGGATGTTTGCGATCAAAATCTTTCATTTGAGTTATTTAGTTTGTCCTGTTTGGTAACCCAGTATCTTTTCCACAGATCAAACCCCTCACAATCGACAAGAAATGGGTGGTCACAGTGAAACACAGCTGAAGGATGAATGATCTGACTTTCTTAACTGCAGATGTATCTAGACTCTGGTATGTGATGACTCGTGGATTGGCGGTTATACAGTGCATCCAGAAAGTATTCATAGCGCTTCACTTTTTCCACATTTTTTATGTTACAACCTTATTCCAAAATGAATTAAATTCATTTATTTCTTCAGAACTCTACACACAATACCCCATAATGACAATGTGGAAAAAGATTTTTTAAAATTGTGGCAAATTTATTAAAAATACAAAACCTGAAAAAAAAAATCACATGTACATAAGTATTCACAGTCTTTGCTCAATACTTTGTTGATGCACCTTGGGCAGCAATTACAGCCTCAAGTCTTTTTGAATATGATGCCACAAGCTCGGCACACCTGTCTTTGGGAATTTTTGCCCATTCCTCTTTGCAGTACCAAGAACAAGATCTCTCCAGAGATGTTCAATAGGATTTAGGTCTGGGCTCTGGCTGGGCCACTCAAGGAGATTCACAGAGCTGTTGTGAAGCCACTCCGTTTATATTTTGGCGGTGTGCTTTGGGTCATTGTCTATGTGCCCTTTACTAAGGAGTGGCTTCAGTCTGACCACTCTACCATACAGGCCTGATTGGTGGATTGCTGCACAGATGGTTGCCTTTCAGTAAGGTTCTCCTCTCTACACAGAAGAACGCTGGAGCTCAGACAGAGTGACCCTTGGGTTATTGATCACCTCCCTGACTAAGGCCCTTCTCCCCCAATCACTCAGCTTAGATGGCCGTCCAGCTCTAGGAAGAGTCCTGGTGGTTCCAAACATCTTCCACTTATGGATGATGGAGGCCACTGTACTCATTGTAACTTTCAGAGCAGCAGAAAATTTTCTGTAACCTTCCCCAGCCTTGTGCCTGTCTCGGAGGTCTACAGACAATTCCTTTGTCTTCATGCTTGGTTTGTGCTTTGACATTTCCTCTTCTTTCAGACACTAAAGGACAGACTGCTCAAAAGACTCCCGAGTCCTGGCTTTCAGATTCAGACTCAGACTCTGATTCAATCGCTAGTTAAGAGAAACTAAGTAAAGCTCTGCTGATTTCTGAGCAGGAGCTGCCCTCTGTTGGACAGATGCGAGAGCACTGAAACTCCTCATCCTGAAACTGCTTTTTATTTGAGATGCTTTTCCCAGTATACATGG
The DNA here is from genome assembly GCA_007224835.1 of Danionella cerebrum. Classification (NCBI taxonomy): domain Eukaryota; kingdom Metazoa; phylum Chordata; class Actinopteri; order Cypriniformes; family Danionidae; genus Danionella; species Danionella cerebrum. Next base: position 255,212 of record SRMA01026909.1, read on the forward strand.
AGACAATACAAAAAAAACTTACAGAGAGAACACAGCAGGGGTTGAAACCAATTAACAGCTCTGCTAAAGATAATACATTATATTTGACTCAGGTGATTGTGCTGGTTAGATCGACACCAGCGATCACTTCTGAATCAGGAGAAGAATCCAAATCAATTTAGCCCTTTCCACCAGATGACTACAGCTTCATAAACACTTGGCAGGTTTCTGTATACGAAAAACAACTTCACAACCCCTCGCAAATATTGTGGCTGATTTATTTTTCTCTGCACAGCCATTTTACCGGTGAGTATGAAATGTACTGTAGAAATAAAGAAGAATGACATTTCTCACCAAAGCGGGGCAGCACCATGGTGCAGTGGGTAGCACTGTGGCCTTCCAGTTAGAAGGTTATATCCTCGCCTCTCACCTGAGTTTTCAGACTTGAGTTTGCAGAAACACAGCGCCTCTGTTCTGTGATCAAACAGGAAACATATGCATGAAATCCTGTAAGTCACAATGTTGTGTTTACGAGTAGATGAACAGCATAAAATAACTGGCTATGTGTGGACACTGTCAAACCTGTGACCTTATATAGACAGGTGTATGCCTTATCAAATCATGTCCAATCAACTTGATTTACCACAGGTTAACTCCAATTAAGCTGCTGAAGCATCTCAAGAATAATCAGTGGAAACAGAATGTAACTGAACTAAATTTAGAGCTTCACGGCAAAGGCTGCGAACACTTATGTACATCAGGTTTTTCAGGCTTTGTATTTTTAATAAATTTGCAACAATTATTCTGTTGCAGAATAATGTTTTGGTATTTTTGAGGTAAACATTTTTTGAGGTATTCTGGAGGTATTCTCCAGAATACCTCAAAATATTAACAGCTAGAATGCCAAAGGTCTGCATAGCTATAATTGTCCCAAATTGAGGATTCTTTGATGAACATTTGAAGGAAAAAATAATTATAATTTCAAATAAATATTTCTAACCTTGTCAATGTCTTAACTATATTTGCTATTCATTTTACAACTTAAGAGGTAAATAAAAGTGTGACTTTTCTTGTGACTCAAACCTTTGAATGCTAATATATGTACAAAGTTGCCCGTAGAAGTTGCACATCGGAAAAATACTGAAACAGACAATCAGAAGAAACACTGGAAATTTCATCTGGGCACATTCCGAATTTTATTTGGAGAATACAGGACGTTCTTTCAATCATGTGACAGACACTCCCATGCACTAAGCAGCAGCTCCAGACTGGCAAGAGGGAGCTTCATCAGTGTGATCTGCTGTTTCATGGAGATGAAATGTTCTAGTGCCCCCAAAACCCAGCATCAGAACTCAAACAAGCAACTTTCCTCTTCTTTCAGACACTAAGCAGTTCTTTCTGAGCAGGAGCTGCCCTCTATTAGACAGATGCGAGAGCACTGGAACTCCTCATCCTGAAACTGCTTTTTATTTGAGATGCTTTTCCCAGTATACATGGAGACAATACAAAAAAAACTTACAGAGAGAACACAGCAGGGGTTGAAACCAATTAACAGCTCTGCTAAAGATAATACATTAGATTTGACTCAGGAAAGGTGATTGTGCTGGCTTTAAAAAATTGTGCATTTTTAAAATCAGTTTTCAGCATTGAGTTTGCAGAATGCAGCATTGGTGATCAAACAGGAAACATATGCATGTACAATCCTGTACCTGCTGTAGGTCACAATAACATAGTAAACATCACCACCATCCTTGTTTGTTGGACATCCTTGTCCATTACTTTGGTCCTTGTAAAGAAAAAATTTAGTTTTCACCACTTTGGGAACGAAGCCAGGAGCATTTTTCAAAAGAAAATGCACATTTTACATTGGGATACAATGACAATGCTGTGTTTACGAGTGGATGAACAGCATAAAATAATCGGTCATGTGTGGACCGGGCCTAAAAGCTAGCAAATGGTCTCAGAGATAAAAAAAAAATGAGATGAGTAAAAGTATACGCTGCCTCTACTTTAGTAGAAGTACCCAATCTCAGAGCAATACATTTTATAGATGTAAAAAATGAAGGGCAGCTAAAGTTACAAACATTAGCATCAAAAACTATAGCCCTCAGCAAATGGGGACTGGGCTGTAGTTTACTCCCATTATAACTTTGCACCACATTTAATATTGTGCCAGTGTTAATAGAGGTCCACACCAAAGAACCTGTGGATGTCACACCGTGAGTTGCCTGCTTAAAAGATGGATCGTCAGCTGTTCAAACTGGAAAACATGCAGATTTTTAGACAGAAGGTCATATCACTGAGTTTCACATCAAAAACCAAAGATGTTCTTAGAGGAGATGAGCTGTTGAGAGTTCTACAAGTCAGAAGTGAGACCAGAGCTTTACTGGAAGCCAGTGTAGTTGCTGGAGGCCTGGAATAATATACTACTTGTATTTATTTGGGTTATTCCCCGAGCAGCAGCGTTCATGACCAACTCAAGGTAAAAGCAGGAACCAGGTGTACCCCTGCCCCTCTTCCAATGTGCGCTGAAGATAGGCACCCGCAGACCCCCTTGACTGCGAAAGGGAATAAGCGGATTAGAAATGAATGGATGGATTCATCAATAAAATCAATAATATCAGAAAAGGCATAAGTGCTTCATCCTGCAGGGTTGGGAATGGGCATCCTCAGCCTCCAGTCTCAATATGCACCTTCAATGTAATTGATAGTAAAACATTACAAGAGACGGTTAAGAGCCTTAGAACATCAACATGCAATCTTCACACTCTACCAACAGTCTTTTTTAAAAAGGTTCTGAGTATAGAAAATGACCTCTTAAAAGTTATAAACTTTTATCTCCTTGTACTCTGGCTCTTTCCCAAAATCCCCCAAAAACTGCAGTGGTGAAGCCACTATTGAAAAAGACATAATCTCTCTCGACAGACAAGAAAACTATGTTGTTCTTCAGGAACTGTGATAAAATGGTTCAGATCGTACCTAGGTGGATGAGGTTTCGATTAGAACGACTACATGTCGAAGTAGACAGCAGTGTCATGTGGAGTCCATCAAGGCTCAATCCTTACCCCTCTACTCATTAACCAGTAGACCCACTGGGTCAAATGAGGAGCAAGAATGCAGAGGCTCGAATTTTAACCAAACATAACACCTAAATACTTAACTGACATGCTCAGTGAAACAGGGAACTAAAATCGCTCAGTTCAAATACATTAGAACTACCAAGGTTAATGCCAAACAGGGGAAATACTCTTCTAGTTACCAAGCAGCCCCCAGATGGAACCACAGATGGGGTCAAGGACATCAGCCAATAGTTCAGAGATCATCATGGTGTGTTAAGTTTGTTTGTTGCCTCTCTGAAACAGGCCCTCACAGTCTGAGTGACAATGGCCCACATGATTAAGCTGAAGTTCCTGTTCCCAGAATGAGAGATGCACGGACCTCAGTAACCAACATCATAAAAAAGTCCACATTTGATCCAAAGATAGTTAAACCTCTTCAGTGTTGTTTTCTTGAGATCAACAGAAGCTCGGGTTACTATAGGCTCAAGTACAGGATAAGCTCTGCTAGTAGCTGTGAAAGCTTCTCCTTATCAGAGGTCACTCAGAAACCTTTGTACACCATTACTGAATCAGTTTCTTGTTATTATTAACATGCTTATGAAACACCAAGCCTCCATCATGTGACTGTTATGCGAGGGGTGGTCATGTGACTGAAACCAGATCTACCTCATTCTTGAAAAAAGCACGAGTTCTGCATCTTCAGTTTCATCAATAAGAGTGTGGGTGTTCTCTCTGAATCTGAATCCCCTCCACTGCGGAATCCTGCACTTCATCAGAATACTGCACTTCAGAAAACTGTCACACTAAAGAAGAAATGAGATTTGAAAGAAGGTTCAGTTTGTGGCACTTTAGCTCTAACCTTTAGTTACAAACAAGAATGCAGAATATCAAGTCTGAACTGCAGCATTTTCTTAAGGGGAGATCTTGAGGAAAAGAGGACCCGCTACAACTGACAAAGTTGGTAGTGAGTTAGAATGACACAGCAAGATCCAGTAAACGGAAACAATCCAGTCCTCCTGGTGTATCCAGTACAGGTTTTAAATTAAACCCACAGCTGCTCTCAAACAGGAAGTGTATGAGGAAGAGAGAGTGTGTTTACTGTCTGGAGTCACCAGATGCTCTCTCTCAGTCAAAGGATGAAGCTGCTTGTGTCCGTGGGTCTGTTTCTCATCACGGTGAGCTCAGCGCAGAAGCCTCATCCGTGCCGTGAGTATAGTTAAGATTTTAAGATTTGGTTTCTTGTAAAATATAGAGAACCAGGCCATGTATACACACTCTGCTCTTTTGCACTGCGAGCAATCTCCTGGATTTCCCCATGAAGCTGATACCTGCAATTTATCAACTAACTGCTAGAGGCTGATCCCAAGGAATACAGGAATACATTCAGTAGCTGCAGCAGAAGTTGCCTCACTCCTAAATGTTCCAGTCAGATGTAAGAATAATGTGAGCGACAGAAACTCGGTCAGCAGATGTTGAGGAGCATAGTCCCCAGAGACCTTTGTGCAGTCAATCACTATAGACCTCAACGCTTAAAGTGTTCTGATCAGCTTCAGATCTAAATACAGGGAGCTTTATGGAATGGGTTTCCTGGTTGAGGAGCTGCATCTAAGCCACACAACACAAAGTGCAACGCAAAGCATCTGAAACTGTCTGAGGGTTTATCTGGTGATCTGATATATGAGTTTGGAGAACCGTGGATATCTGATTGCAGAGTGGGGTCATTTTTGAGAGCTTAGCCACAGCTAAAGGAATCATGGTGTTTTAGAGATTTTGGTTGATTCCATGCTGCCAACTTTGAGGGAAACTACATTAGGACATGAGCCTCACAATTACAAAAATACCCAGAAATTCAGTGCTGACTACCATTCGCTAATGCCTCTCGACCAGAGAAATGACTAAAGAAATGAGTTAAGCCTCAAAACAATCAGTACTTCCTGTTCCAGCTTCATCCGCATACAGCTGAAAAATACAGAAATAGTCAACTTCTACAATGTTCATCAGAGAGTAAATAAAAAAATAAATAAAAATTCACCAGATGTAGGGAGTTTACATGTATTTCATTCAGCTCATGTGTTTATATTTGCTTGCATCTCCTCACTTTTAACATTCTGATTTATAATTCTGAATTATATTTTATAATTTTCCAGGAGCTCCACCGCTGATGACGGGCAGTCTGACCGTAGTGAGTTACTATCATTACCATATTACCACAGTTAATATTTTATAGCATATATAACTGATTCTGGTTTATGATCTTTCAGAGTGCAGGAGAGGGCAAGGACTGGGTGGTGGCCAAGTATTCCTATGATGCCTTCGGTCAACGGATTCACCTGAGGGAGTTCGGTCAAGTCCAGAACAAGTCTTTCTATCTCAACATGCTCTTCCTCTACAGAGAGGTCTGGTCCTCACTCAGTTCAGCTCCTAGCACTAGCCATAACATTTCTCTTTATCCCTTAAAACCAAGGTTTTCCAGGAGCTGAGAATGTGTAGGTGTCATCAGTCAATGGCTGGGGTTGAAGATGCTAAATAATAATCACATCACATCCAGGAAGTAGCATGATGTTAGCAGGAGCAAATTCATTAAAAAATAGAAAACTAAACTTTTACAGTCGTCAAAAACATTTTTATATTTATGTGCGAAGAAACGATTGTGCACCAAATAAACAACTTTACTTCAGCAAACCCAAAATCTATCATTACCAGCAAGCTCTCCCTGTGTCTAGGGAACTTTACCTCCTTTACCTCCTAACTTTAACTTTACCTCCGAATGCCTGAAGGCTATGTCAGCTGTGAAGGCCTGGACTTGTTGTAGGACAAAACTGGATACTGGTACATTGAGTTGAGCTGCTTTCTTTTGCTAATAAGCAGCAACACCTATCACACCAACTATCTCTTTGTATCTCTACATTTAATCTCATATTCAGAAGAGCCATAAGGGAAACAGAAGTGTCGCAGACTACATGCCAACCTTTATGATTGTGTCACTAAATGAGGTCATTTGACACAAACGCATCTGTTTAGTCAGAGGTACCCAGGTGTACCTCAGGGGTGTGAGCAGCTTCATGTGGTGTCACACCCAGGTTGTATGTTTGTGTGTCTATGCAGGCTGTGGTGTACACCATTGACTTCAAGAACCAAACCTGTACCATGCAGCCACTGGAAAGCTCCTTCCACCCCACAGCCATCCCTCAGAATGCATCGTTTATGACTCAGCTGGTTTTGGGAGGATCTTCCGAGCCTGGCGAGGGCTTATTGGTGAACGTGTGGAGCGGAAAGGTGCCCGAGACGAAAGGTGAATGAAACACAATACAGTGGTACCTCGAGATACGAAATTAATCCGTTCCAGGGTGGTTTTCGTATCTCGAAGCAAATTTTAAATGTAAAATGCCTAATCTGTGCAACGGCTCTCAGAAACAATAATATAAGTTGATAAAATGGAAAACAAGACAAAAATCAAGTAATGTCATTAAATCTACATATTGTTAATATAATAAATGATAATAAAACACAAGCTAAATATGTAACACGTACACAAATGTGAAACCTTACCTGAGTGAAGCGATGGGTCGGAGGAGGTGGAACGGATGGCAGAAAACATTACGGCACTACATATTGTGACGAGCAGCTAATTGAGGTCGTGGCTAAACTAGCTAACTGTGCAGCTACGCTATGCTGAGCGCCTATGCCGGTGGAGATCCCTGTGTCCCATACACCGCACGACCCCAGGGAACCCAGAGTTCTTAGAAGAACTATTGTTAGCGCTTAAAAGTGCTGTTAAAAAATTGCCCGGAGACACTGTCTGCAGTAATGCTGTTTATTGTATACCAATTCAATTCAACCATAACTCAGCGGCCACCTGTAGCCGCACCCATTACACTGTGTGTATCATGGACGGTTAGTCCGACAATGTGAAACAAATCACACATTTACATACACAAACCATAAACTGTGATCACATACATATTCAAAATAATAAAGGCTTTAAACATAAACGCATAACATCAGAGTATTTGCTTTATAACTAATTTCTAAGCGCTTCCCATGATGCACCGCGGCGACGACGCTACGCAGGGTCGTCACACTATGAAAAGATCTTTTTCGAGATATTTCACGAATTACTAACAGCAACACGGTTTCAATCACAAGTGGAGGCAGTAGCGAGCGTACTGGAGAGAGAGCTTCTGAGAACCAGTCACAGGTTTTCTTTAACTTGCGCTACAGAACAGCACTTTCCAGACACCTTGACTAACATTTGTTATAGTACATTATTGGTTATCTATATATAATGTTTTGCTCGAATTAAAACTGATTTTAAGTGTTTTAAAGCATATCTGCCCCTTTTTGCACTTTCTGCAAATCAGAGAATGGAGCGCCAGGACCCGGAAGCGCAGCACGACGTCAGACTTAACAAGCGGATAATAGAGCAGAACTGTTTGTTGTTGTTAGTATCTCGAACTTTTTTTTTCGTATCTTGAAGCAAAAAATTTCCCGAGAGACCTTTTGTATCTCGAAGCATTCGTATCTCGAGGTACCACTGAACAGTAACAAACCCTGATCACAGAGGGTCTCTTTTAAACTGAAATGTCCAACCCAAGAGTGTCTCACATGGCCAGCTGAGTGACATGATCACGCCCTTGAAGATGGCTGCAGAATGATTATTTTAATGATCGTTAGCCATACATAGTGAATCTAAAATTGATTGACGAGTAAGATTAACATGTTATGAATTGAGTTCATTGAGTTGGAGTTCTGAAATGACCCCAGTCTCATCAGAAAGTTGCGTGTGCGCATGTGCACCATCTCTGTCTGTCATGGGCTTGCTCTAATAATGTTCTTGCTTCAATCGCTTGTTGTGTTTAGAGTCTGCATGAACACCATTGATGTGCACTGGATCTGTTTTTCGATAGGTAAATATATAGCTTCAGTGACTGAATTCGGCTGCCTCCCGGTCTCTACACTCTACTACACGGAACAAACGGGCTGGGTCACTACCACGTAAGAGTTCACTTCATGCACTTTATTGATTGGAGAATTCAACTAAAGTCACTAAAGCCGTTGATAAGTATTTTAATGATTCATAGATTCATATTTTTGAAATGTTTAAATGTGTACCTCTCTCTTGCTCAGCCCCCATTAAACATTTAATCAATACTCACAGTGAAATCTGCTCTTTCACCAAAATCAAGCTTCTATCAACATGATGTTAGATTACTTTAGTCAGGGGCTCCTCAGAAGGACTTTAATCACTGACCAACAAACAGCCAAACCTGACCCCACACATGATATTCTGGATTGCCAAAGGATGCACATATGACAACACTAGGAGCTCAGACTAAACCACAATATTTTAAACTGGCTGTAGTGTGACAGACACTACATTTAGTATTATGTAGTATTAAACAGACCTCATTGGTTCACAAATGATGAAGACACCTGTTTAATCACTAAACATTCAGACTCTGTAGGTGATCCAGAGTCATCCTCTCAAATGTTTGAATTAAACAGCAGAATCATCACTGAACTGTTTCACTTTCAACAGTGATTCATTGAGTAAAATGACCCATTTATTCAGTACAAGGATTACCGGTATATTTTTTTTCCATTTCATTAATGAACAGAAAGGGCAGTAGACAGGGACAAGAAGTGAGAAAGAGAAAGATTGGGGTAGGGATGTAGAAGGATAAAAATCCATGATCCTAAATTGATAACCAAGCGTCACTTCAAATAGTTAAAAAAAAAAAATAAATAAATAAAATTTTACAAAACGGTCCTGGAGCCCAACAGGACTCTGTCTCGACCTGCGAGGTACCGGAGCTAGCACATTTTAAGCCTTTCATGGTGCCCTGCGCAACCAGCATATGGGTCCTGTGCACTATCCACTACCACACCATGGTGCATGACCAGTTACTGATATTTATATAGGGATACTTTGTACAGTAATTCATTGAGTCATTCTGTTTTTTTTGTTCAAACAGCTGACTTCTCTCTCTGAGTTTCTTTTATTCGAAGTGATATGAGTGGGACACTGTGAAACCATTCAGATATTAACAGAATTTCAGCTAATTTTAACTGAACCTTTCAGATTCTAGTAATTCAGATGATGATAATAATAATAATAATAATAATAATAATAATGATTTGTTCTCTCAAATGATTCATTTATATATTCACCACTGACTGAGTTTTTAATAGTTACTCTTTGCACGTTTTAGGTTCAGTTTGGGCTCACTGTTGTGTGTTTTTCAGCTATTTTAACACCGTGAAAGGCATCGAGAACCCGGAGCAGTTCATTCCTCCACCATTCTGTGAAGGCGTCAAGATGCAGGAAGAACCAATGGATTTTTTCAGCGCATTTCTTTGACTGTCTACCATCAGAGAACTGTGATTAACGATAAAGAAACTCTTCTAAATCAATGATTGTTATCTCATTAAGTACTTTTAAAGCACTTTAATCACTCAAAAGAGAAATTAATGTGGTAGTTTAATGCACTGAGCTCATTTCTATACCTACATTATCTTGTTTATTGGTCAAAACTCTTTAGATGCTGTAATTTAGCCTTTAAAAGCTTTCCTCAGCTCTGTTTCTGTTTGTTAAGTGAATCAATGCGTTTGTGCAGAAAGTAAAGCCTGACGCACAGTTCAGTGTTGTGTGCATCTTTATTGCTGTTGTCTCAAGTGCGTCAAATAAAAGCATGAGCCATGAATAATAATCATAATAAACTGTAATTAATGTTCAGCACACAGACAGAATGAAACAAATTTAATCCTGAGTTTTAGAACCGTGACTACTGTAGTGCTGAAACAAGAATTAGTGAAGCTAAAGCTAGGAGTGAATTAGAGGTGGAAGAACATAAACAATCTTGGTACACAACTCAAATCCTCCGTTTTTATCACACCTGATCTGCCCCCAAGAGGAAATGGATTTACTTTTGCCTTACAATGGTTTTCTCTGAATAATATTTTAACTATTCTGAAGTGGCTTCCTGAGGAACTGTGCTCCTGCTGTGAAACACCATTCCAAAGATCACAAGTTTTCCGTGTTCCTCTGAAGCTCTGGATCTTTGGCTCTGGAGTGACCTCTGTGATGAGAGCGATTCAGGCGAGGAGGAGCGTGTTGAGGTGATTCAGCTGGTTGGGGGAAAGGACAAGGCAGCGCTTCTGCTCTTTACCTGCAGCACAGGGGACCATCAACTTCCCCACCAGCACCGAGCCTTCCGTCTGCTGCTCACTCTTAGCCTAAGACACAGAGAAAATACAAGGAAAGCATGAGCCCAGTTTCTCAGACCATCATCTCTTGATTCAGAGACAGAAACGCATCCAGTGCTCAGACCTTGAGGAAGGATGCACAAGGAAAGCTGGCAAAGTCTGAGGGTGCTGAAGCTCCGGGGTGCTGGGACACGACATGCTGAGACACCTCCGTCTGAGGGAACACGCACATCATTATATAGATGACCACCATCAGAATCACCAGCATCACACTCTTCATAGTCATCACCATGTGCTCATCACTTCTTTTTCCCCAAAGAGTGTACAACCAACTATTGGCAATAATTTGATACAGCACTGAGTGAATTGTAATCAGGTTTTCAGGACAAACAAAAATAAACAGGAGACAACCAAAACCAGGAAGCTTCAGCCATGGCTGTACGGCTGGTATCTTCTCAGAGTGAAATGGTTTTCAGACATAACTAAACACCAAAAGACCTGATTTCTTTCATAGAAGCATATCTTTGGAGATCAGATTAACCAGAAGATGGATGTTCTCCTGACTGACCGTGAGTTTGTCTAGAGCATCTCTGAGCGTCTCAAGTCGAGCAGTCTGCTCCAGTAGCTGAGCGCTGCCGCTCACTGCAAATAGAGAGAGAGAAAGAGATTATGGAGAGCAGCAGGGAGAGCGCTCTGGAGGTGTCTCAGCAACATCTGAGCTTGTTCTGATGCATCTCCTCCCAGATCACTACTGTAAACCAGAGATGATCGTTTAATTTCTGTAAGAGATGCTGCACACTGACCCGGGGTTCTTCCGGTGACATCCACAACTTTAAGGCCAGCGCTCATCTTCATCAGGGAGGTACGCAAAGTTTCTGTCTTCCGCTGCAGCGCTCCCGACCCTACAGACAGACCAGATTAACATTAATCAATGAATGTAAATCAAAGTGCTGGAGAAGGGTCAATTGAGATGCTCCGTACCTTCTGTGCGAGACGCGGCGTCCTTTATCAGATCTGCAACTCTGGGCACGTGCAGTGGTGGCAGAGAGGACAGCTGCGCTCGCATCTTCTCCGCCTGAAAACAACGGTTTCCAATCAGCAGCTGATCATTTAATTCACTTCAAAATTACAGCTGTGCATTTTTATGCAGAGATGCACTCAATTAACTCGCTTTATACAAAATTTAATTCAAAATTTTCTTGAAATACGTTACATTTTAATTATTTACGTCCACATTTTAAAGCTGGTTTTATTTAAGTAACCATTCATTCAAAAGCTTGTCTGGCCCCTTGGTATAGTAGACGGCATTTCCCATCCTTCCCTGTCTGTTCCAAATAAAGGCAAATATTGTTACAAAAAAAAGGTAATATGGCAATATTACAGGTACTATTAAAGGTAATATATTATTAAAAGCGCCATAATTTAGTGTTGATAAAAGTAGTTTTGTATTTTTTGACATCATCGTATCTTTAGTTAATAAACAATACATTTTCTTAACATCAGCACATTTTATATATTTACTATTTAAATCCAGTTTCTAGCACCAATTTAGAAAAATGTTATGATTTATCAAAATTTGTTAATAACGGTTTAAATAAATGTTACATTACTCAAAGTCAGTTCTTTTCAATTTTAAATACTTCTTAAAAATTTGCAATTTTTCAATAGTATTTTCAATAGTATTTTCATAGTTTTGCCAGTAATATCTTTATTATTAGGGCCCAAGAACTGAATTTCAAACACAGATCAGAAAATTGGGGTTTGAAAAGTGGATGTGGTAAAATGTCTCAATAGCACAACCTAATGCATTCAAGCTTATAGTGCATTAACAGTTTGTCATAAGCAAATGCAATTCCGCACATGTTAAGGGTAGCAAGATTTAAAAGTAAGTAATATGGATTGCATTTACAAAATGGACAGGAAGCTAGTTATTTAGCAAAAATCTCCATCTCCAAACTTGATCGGTCTTATCGTAAAGGCTTTTTTAGTTTTGTTAAACTAAGTGTTTCTACGGCAGCCGTAGAAAAAAGAAATTTTTCTCTGAACAGGAAGTTGTTATAACTCAGCAATATAAAGTCTGAATAATCTTGAACTTGCCAAGTACCGTATTTTTCGGCTCATAAGACGCACTTTTTCTTCCCCAAAACTGAGGGGGAAAAGTTGGTGCGTCTTATGAAGCGAATGCAAACCGCCGCGAAGTCCGGTAACGGCCGTATGAGAGGTGTAAGAGCTCCGGAGCTAGGCCGAAGCCGCGGCCATATTTGTTTACCAAGCGCTGCGCGCTGACGTCATCGCCCATCTCTGCCATTGCGCGGACGTAACGAAAACGGGGGGAAAAACTACATTTCCCACAATGCCTTTGGCATCCGCATCCATACTTACGTCACGAGCGAAACTACAGAGATCAGCTGACTCTCGCATTTGAGTGATCTCTCACGCTACAAACCCGTTTTCTCACGCTAAAATACATTTCAAGATGTGAAATGGGCACAGCTCATAGTTTGTCTGCTATGTTTTTTGAGCCTGACAATAAGATGATGATCGATAAGCATCGTCTTCAGTCTGTGAGGGTTTTATTTCCGCTAAACATTCACTTGGACAGTTTCACAATCTTGGACAGTTTGATCCTTTATTAATGGAGTTATTTGGGTTTCATAAGCTGACAAAAATCAAAAGGATTTATATTAGAACAAAAAGCATACGCTTGTTTCCAGCGCTCGCTCTCTCTCTCCCTCTCTCTCTTTCGCGCTTGCTCGCATGAGGTAAACAAAACGCTCTCAATGACTGAAACTCTTCTTTATTAAACTCAAACTCAAATCATCTCTCAACGGTACATCTCACACATGTACATACGAGATAACAAACGTAAGTAACATGTTCTGCAATTAGGGAGTGTTTGATTACAGGGGGGCTCGACTAAAAAAGTTTGAGAACCACTGTATTATTACTAATGTGGGGGCAATCTTACTAGCTATTATTAGTAATGTAGTGACAATGTTACTGGCTATTATTAGTAATGTAGTGACAATGTTACTGGCTATTAGTAATGTAGTGACAATGTTACTGGCTATTATTAGTAATGTAGTGACAATGTTGCACTGGAACAGTAATGGTGATAACGAATGGTGGACTTTAGAGTGATGAGTGGGGGCAAAGAAAAACATTACAGCCTTTTTTTTGTTACTTTTACTGTTTACTGTCTGTTCATGTTACATGTTTGGCTGTTAACTTTTACACAGTTGATATAAAATATTTTACAACAGTATTTGGTTCAGAATCTTTTTTTTCTGGATTTTCCTCTTTAAAAATTGGGTGCGTCTTATGTGCCGGTGCGTCTAATGAGCCGAAAAATACGGTATGTTACCAGAGAATCTGCGCATAAATCAACAGCATAAGTTAAAGCGCCACCAGGTGGTTTCAGAAAATGCAGCAAATTGAGATTGCTAATGTACTTCTTTAACCAAATTTTATGTGTGACAATGTGGTATAAAATAACAACACAAAAAATGTAAGTCTTAATTACAGCACCATCTGGTCATCACAACCTTGAGTCTGCAGATTTCGTTCCTGAGCTGAGCAATGGCAAGCCTCTGAACCTCGATCTGCTGCTTGAGGAGGGGAGAGTCCACCACCTGAAGAACCCCGGAGCCGGGAGAAGGCAGCCCTCCCCCTGCACAGACACACATACAGCTCCCAATCACAAAAGTTCAACCAGAACAACCAGGCCTTAGTTTGGAAGAAGCACCAAAAAGCGTGTTTGGGTTTGTTTACCGGAGGTGGTTCCCGTGACGATGGATGCGATCCCTGAGGCCTGTGGTCCACGTGGCCCATCTGAGCCTCGTGATTGGCTGATCCGCAGCTTTAGCTCCGCCTTCTCTGACTCCAGCGAATCAATATCAGCCTGAAGAGCATCCATCGTCTCCTCGAACTCTCTACAAACACAAATCCGTTGTTCTGAGAGATGCTTCACTCAAACAAAAACAGGTTCACTACAGATCAGAGTGTTTCAGTTTCCCTGTGAATGGCATCTGAACTGATCTCATACTTCTCTTTCTTCCTGAGTGTAGCCTGAGCCTCATCCAGCTTGATCTGGATCTTCTCCACTCGCTCATCAGCATCTCTCGTAGAGGTGTCCAGCTTCTTCTCCAGTAAACTCAGACGAACGTTGGCCTCGCTCAGCTCCTCACCCTGATTGGAACAGGAAACTCATGATATGTTACAAAGTTAACTAAGGATGAAAGAAATCTCTGCTCTGTCTGCCTGCTCCGCATCGTGATCTCAATCCTTCTGAAACCAAACAGACCAGCGACAGCTTGGAGGATCCCTGGAGCTCAGTCCAGGAGGGTGAAATGGATCAAAAACCACAGCTAAACCCAGAGGATGAACCAGAGGCCACACCAAGTCCCTGAGATGGAACCTCTCCTGGTAACAGAGACTGGCCATCGAAGCAGGTTTTTCATGCAGAACTTTGTTCTATGCAGGTTCATATCGATCAATATCTTATCAATCGATGGTCCTCTTCCCACATATGCTCATGAGCTTCACACACCAGGTACTGAACTGTGCATCCTCTGTGGGGTGATCCCTTTCAAACATCTCTCTGGAGAAATGTTCAGGTAAAAAAAAAATGCTGATGAACATCTACTGAGTCACATGAATGACTTAGATTCACCTGAGTGACTCAAACAATGGAATGATTCACCTGAAAACAACTCATTGAGTGATTCAGCGGCGTGAAGGACTGTAGGTGAGGATGTGTACATGACTCACCTTGATCTTGAGGGATTTCTTTAGTTCTTTGATCACAGTCTCTCGATCCTCCAGCTTGTTACCCAGCCCCTCTGCATCGGTCATCTCAGCTCGGACAGCCTCAGCACGGAGCTCCACTGGGGGAGCCTGCAGACAAGCACTCGGAATCAGCATGTTTTCAGGAGTGTTTCCATGTGTGTGAGAAGAGGAGGAGTGTGTACCGTCGAGTGAGAGGGTGCATCAGAGTCGTACTCGCCCTCCATCATGGCTGTGGCAGTTTTGTTCATAGTGGCGATGATGGAGCTGCAGGATTTTTGAACAAGCTCAAATGCGCTGAGTCCCTGAGAGCCATACACCTGACAGATCAAACATTCGATTCAGAAACTGAGTTCAGATGGTTGAGCACTAAAACAATAATCATCAGAAAACTCGCAAGCAGCACCTGCTGAGCACCACGGAGCAGCGCCTCTTGGATCTGGAGCGCGTTCATACCCTCGGGCTCCCCGTGGGACTGTGAGGGGGTGTTCATCTGTGCTCCAGCGGCTGCAGCCTCTTGCAGGACACACACCAGTCGCTTCAGCTCCTCTCTACATTCGCTCAGTGCTTCGCTCACCTGAAACATCATGCCACAATATAGTATCCAGTTGTAATTAAACAGTGCTCAGGAACTGTTCGTAAGGCCGTTACCGGCTGAGGGAAGCAAAGAGCGGGAGGAATCCCCGGTGCATCTGTTCCAGGCATCCTGCGACGAATCTTCTTACAGAACTGCTGAATATCTCCGCAAGAAGTGTCAAGATCCTTCAGGAGCAGCAGAAGATCCGCCCCTTCCTGTCCTGGGTGAAGGAGTGCCCTCAGACGCCCAGCCTCTGTCCCGACACACGCCAGAGCACTCTGGGTAAACTAGAATGATCCAGAGGAGCAAATAACTGATTCATTGAGCAAATCTCAACAATTTATAGAAATTAACTATACAATTCAATGATTCCCTTGACTGCCTCAAGTAAGGTATTCAATGATTAACCTGACTGACTTTAAAAAAAAAAATACAAAATTTATTGATTCACCTAACAGAGTCAAATAAATGACTCATCGATTCACTTGACTGAGTCAAATAAATGATTCAACTACCTGGCTAAACACCATTAATCGACTCACTTGACCAACTCAAATGTATCAATGGCTCACCTAAGACACTCAATCATAAAAGAGCAAACAAAAAGAGAATGAATCGCTTAAAGGACCGAGTGAGGAGTACCTTGATGTGATCAGCCAGCTGAAGGGTGCAGTCCTCTGGCTGCTCTGACAGATGAACGCTGTACAGATGCTGGACAACACAAGAACACACATGAGGAATGGGGAGAGCTATGAATCTGATGTTAACAGAAGTAACATCACAAAGCGAGTGAGCACCTGGTAGTAGTTGATGGCTCTGGTGAGCTGCTGGACCTGCACAGTCTCATCCAGCTGATCTTTGTGGAGTAAATCGATGAGTGTGTCCAGCGCTCGCTCGTGCACGCTCATCTCAGAGTAAAGTGTTCCCATGCGCTTGTACACGTCCACACTGCACTCGCTCAGAGCCCTGGCACACAAACATGGCCCATGATCTCACCCAGGTCACTATTAAAATGCACAGTGTGGCATCTGGCGTACCGCTGATACTTGTTGAGTGTGTTCTGCAGCAATGTCAAGGAATAAACAAGACCCGAGGCAAAGCTCAGTTGATCTCCAGAGGACCCTGCGCCTCTAGATCCATCGCTCAGGTCAAACTTCTCTTGGGTCTGCTTCATTACCAGCTCGGCCTGGAGAAATATTAGAACGATCCATCTATCAGTCAGTATTTTTCGACAGATCAGTAAATGTAAAAGTTCTTAGGGACTTCATCACCTTGCAGATGAGCCTCGGGATGAGCAGGAGCACAAGGATGCAGTCGTGATCTCCACCGTGCCTCAGGAAGGACTCGGGCATGAAGGAGGTGAGCAGAGAAACATGCCGGTTGGCCTGGCTCACCTCCATCTTTCGCAGCTCCATCTCAATGGCCTAACGTCGCACAAACAAGACTTCATCACACACTTTGGATCCTCATGAAAATTTAACTAGCAAAAGATTTAAATAAAGTTATCTATAATCAGACCAACTCATGACGAGACAACTTATACCTTAGCATAAGCTTTGGTCTCTGCGAATTTGATCTTGAAGTCGAAGAGCTCAGAGGGGGGCTGTTGAATATGCTCGGCTGAGCTGCTCTGCTGATTGGTCAGTTCACGGTTCACTTCCTGTTTACACATCATGATATTATTAATCAGCAAAAACACCACTGTATTCTCACTATATTATAGTTGTTTGGTACAGAGAAGATCTCACATTACAGACATTTCTGGACTTATTTTGTTGATGTCTCAGGTGTGTCTGAGAAACTTCTCACTGAAGTGTCTTGTACGTGCAGATTGTGTCTCAACACTTGCTCACAGAGTTCTTAAATGCAAATCACAGACTTAAACTTGTCTCCCTTAGTTCTCGAATGTGTCTCACAAATATTTGGTGATGAGGTCAATGACATCTCTAGCACATTTCTGGTTTCTTGCACTTCTGACAGATTTCTCAAGAGTTTATCATTTGCATACTGATGTATCAGTCACAAATGCCTCTAAATTTTAGCTTGCCAGATTTGTGCACTTTGCTCAATGCGCCTAATCCTCCATAGGCATTTCTCCCAGAGGTTAATTTTAGGTTGAGCGTCTCAGGTGTGTCTCGCTGACCTGCAGATGAGTCGTCAGGTCTCTGTATTTGCTGATGGTGAGTTGATAATCCGCTAGCGTCTCCTGGTTAGCATCTTCTCTCCTCTTAGCATCTCTGAACTTAGCTGCTGACATATCAAGCTGCTCTCGAAGCTCCAACTCAGTCTCACGAGCGTTCTCCTGAAGCTCATCATTCATCTCGTTAATTGCTTCCTAAATACACAACAGTTCTCAGTGATCAGCTAACAGGAAAGGAGGAGTCCATTGAATATTTAACAGTGTGTATGGTGATGTTAAGTTTAAACACGCTCTGTTTCTGGTTTTACTCACCAGGTCAGTGACCGTCTCTCTGAGCTCTCGAACCTTCTCTTCCAGATCCAAGTTTCTCTCAGTTAGAGTCTCCACCATCTCCTCAGCACCCAGAGCAGCATCCACCTGATCAGGCGCAAACACAGTTTTTAAAACCATCATAGCTCAAGAGCAACATGCAACGGAACTACAAAAGCTCACCTGTTCCTTGAGCTCCTGAATGGTCTCCTCCATTTCTTTGATCTGCTCCTGATCCCTCTCTCTCTTCTCTCTCAGGGTTTCCAGCTCCTGGTTCTTCTTCTCTGTCTGTTTCTGGAGCTTCACATGCTCCTGCTTCTCTGAGGAGGAGAGGTCTCGCATCCTGGAGAAGGGAGACACATGTAGACATTTAGATTTGTGTACCCCTTTCTGAGAACTGATGATCCGACATTTCTCTTTGAGATTTGTGATGCTAAGGGAACAAAACTGTTGCTAAGGTGCTCAGAAAGGTTGCTATGGAGTGACTTTTATTATTTTATCATCTGATCACATTCCTCTTGCAGACAGTGTTGCTAGGTTATCAAAATGGTTGTTGGGGAGTGGTTTTACAGCTTACACAGATATTAGTAACGGGCTTGCCTGAATGAATTATGCCATTTAGCCAATGTCTAATGAGATTTAAAAACTGATGACATTCCTGTGTTGTTACTAGTTGTATAAAATTTTTACTAGGGTGCTCAGAATGGTTGCTAGGGAGGTCAAAGGGAGGTGCTGCCATTGATTGTGAAATAGCTCAAGGGTATATTATTGTGGTTATTAACCCAGAGCTTGGCAATGGAAGATCAAGGTAACGTGAACACACTCCTCTATGAGTCTGTGATGGTAGGGTGGTCAGAATGTGTACTAGGGTGGGGTTTGGAAAGTGAAAGGTGATTTTCAATTGAATGAGTACTCTTCTGACCTCCAGGATGCAGTTACACAAAGATGTCCATAGATATGACAAGATTTTAGGTATTAGTTTAAGTATTAGGCATCCGTTGCTATGGTGCGGTCAGGTGAAATTCTTGAATACAGAATATAGGGTGTACATCCAGCATGATGGTTAGAACAACCACTTGGTCTTACTGTACTGCATAAACTTGATTTAATTCCTAAATTAAAAATTATGCAGATTAAAATGATAAAATAACACTTTTTGGTGAGTTACCTGACGAGTGCATCTTTGAGCCGAGCGTTCTGTTCCTCCAGCTGTTTCACATGAAAACTGGAGGCAGCTCCATCGGAGCCTAAAACAAACATATAAAGGTAAAAACTAATAAGACCCAGACCAGGAACTTGCATTAAACCAGGTCCAGAAGAAGTGTCTGAACTCTTTTAAACTCAAAAAGAAAGTCTTAGATATACAAGTGCTACAGCTTGCTCCAAAGCATCTGGTCCATTGAAAACAACCCTTTCAGACGAACAACTGACAGCTTTTCTCAAACATTCATTCTCAAACTAGCAGCTGTTATTGCACATCTCCAACACACACCTTTCTCTTGGATCTCATGCTTGAGGATCTCCAGCTCCATGCTCAGCTCCTCAATCTTCTCCTTCATGCTCTCGTTCTCTTGATGGAGGGATTCCGCTCGCTCTTCCGCCATCTCCTTATCAAGTGTGGCCATCTCGATAGCATCAGCTGTGTCTGCCATCTCCTCCATGTACCGCTCCTTTGCCTCCACAGCATCGCGGGCCTCCTGGAAGAGAACAGGGAGGTCTCAGGATTATTTGTCTTCACCCACGTCTGAAGTTTCTAAACAAAAGGGATAGACATAGAAACTGGAACACTAGTTTAACTCAGAAGTCTGTTCCACCTTCTTGGCGTCCTTCAGCTGTCGCTCCCTCTCGCTCTCTCGCTCCTGGATCTTGCTCTTCCACTCCTGCAGTGTCTCCAGCTGGATCTTATGCTTCTCCATCTCTTTGAGTTTAGCTTTATCCTCTGCCCTCTTCATCTTCAGCGTCTCCAGCTTCTCCTGGAGATCTTTCACCTGGTTGCGCAGGCTATCCTCCTCCTGAGGAGCAACACACGTTGAGCAATGTTCTGTTATTGAGTTATTAAATTCAAATTAATCAGTTCAACTTACGCAAATCAAGTTCACAATGATGCATTACATTAAAAATGATTCATATCTTTCAGTTCAGTTGATTTAACTGTGATTCAGTTAAAATAAAATTCTTAAAATCAACATGATTCACCTCATAACCATTAGTCAGTTTCATATAAGATGAATTTGATTCAGCACAAAGTTCAGAATTATATGATTCAGTTCAATATTTTTCAGTCGAGGCTCTTTGTAGTGATTTAGCTCAGATCACGACTTAATGAACTCAGCAAGACTCAGTTCAGTTCAATGTGATTCAGTTTGACTAATATCAGCTCATTGTAAAACTCATATGAACCAAACAAAGCTGAATCGAACACAAATGATCAGGGACTTGATTCTCATAAGGTGGAAGTAAGGTAGAGAAATGATGTTCATTCTTCCTCTCTCCAGAACTAGTTTCTAACAGTTGTTCAGCTGGATCTGAGAGATCTGTACAACAGGAGAGTTTGAGAGAAGACATATCACTTGAGAAGGAGAGAGAGGTGTCACGGACCTTGCTGGATATGGTTGTTGGAGGAGGATGAGCTCCAGAGCTTGGCTGAGGAACCACGGGAGCTCCCAGAGCAGCAGAGGCAGAAGAGGAGGATTCGCTCTCTGAGGATAACAGCCCCGAGTCGCTGAGAGAAGAGGAGGGACGACCCGTCTGACGAACACACAACACATACAGATCACACTTGAGAACATCTGCAGGAACCAGGCTCAGATTTACGGTCACCCAGTATTCTACCATCAGACCTAAATAGCTTCAGAACAATAAAAAGTTATGCATTTCTGTGATCATATGATAATTTATTGGGCAGTCCTAACTTCCAGACCGAAGCAGTCAATCCACAGCTTGACTCCCATCGATCGACATGCTCAAAGACTAAATCCTTCAGTTGTATTTCTCTGCAAATTTCATGTGAAAGAGAAGTGCAAACATAAATAAATACATAATTCAGAAAAAAATAAATAATAGAAATCCCAAATCAACATAATTCAAAGAAAAGGTGGACCTTGTGAAAGGGAAAGGGAAGTGCACCAGGTGTGCAGGAAGTGAAAGCCTTTTGTGTACAACATTTTATCCCTATTGTTTTGCTAAAGATGATTATTTTTCTATGGGGTCCTACTTTTTTTACTGGCATTCTGCTAGCTCAAAACTCCGGAACCTCGATGTGTCCCAAACTCTTTCACCCATCGTCACCACGTTTACGTTCAGAATCATGTTAGACCAGGACACATGACTAAATCTTAAAGAGTTTTTACTCAGACAGGAAGTGAGCATTCCCACAGTAACGCAACTCTGTAAGTTGCAGGTTTTAAAATGGTCTGATGAACCATGATCTCCAGATGCACCTTAGAGTCAGGGGAACAGAACCCCAGTGAACAACCCAAAACACCAGCTGTGACCCGACCACCACGACTCCCTGAGCTCCTGGAACCTACCATTACAAGCGAGGGAAGGGAGCTGCAGGTGGACAAGCTCCGCGGAGTGTTCCACTGTGCACAAACATCAGCATCAAAGAGAGCTTGTCTTCAGAACCTTGTGTTTAGCGAATGTTTATCATTGAGAACAATCACAAGCCTGCTTTTACTCTGCATGTCGTCACCTACTGGTGCTGCATCATCAGTATTTGCCAAATACTACAACACAAAGCTTAGCTGCAGAGGTCTGGCTCACCTTGGCGCTACGGCGGGCGGGAAGCTGAGGGAGGAGCGCAAACACACACAACACAATCAGGAAATAAAGGATCATACAGAGAACAAATACTCAAGCTGCACGAAACTTTGCACATGTTTGTCGCCCCCCGATGGTGAAACAATGCCTTTACAAGAGCATCTCATGGGTTTTCAATACTCGCAGGGTCAACCACCCTGTTCAAATCGTGCAACTCTTTTCGACACAGAAACTGAAAAAAGAAGAGAGGCGCAAACAAAGAAGGACCCCCCGAAAAGCTTAGTGAGATGTTTCCAGATGATGAAACAGCCAATCACAGATCGTTGTGGAAAGAGACATCATGCAAGCGTTCGTGCAGTAACAAGCTGATGAGAACCACACTTTTACAAACGTGTCAAATTAAAACTTAATGGAGGAGAAAGTGTCTAGAGCGTGAAAGAAAGCCGTGAGATTAATGAGATTTACATTGAAGTACCTTCTTCACCAACGGAGTCTGTTCAAAGCGTTCCATAATCAGACACACAATAATCATCATCAAACATACAAAAAAAACAACAATACAGGACAAAAGCTCTAATTATTGGGAAACGAAACATTGACAGGGGCTTATAAACATCACTTAATTACAACTAATACGTTTGAAAAATATTAACCTGATCAAAATTACCAAACATATTAAAACGTAAAAATTCTGAAACGCAACAATCATCAAAACATGAACTAGGCAAAAAGTTCAAAAACAAATTTAAACCCTCAGTAAACAAAAGAAAACAAAGACAAAGAGACGAGTGCCTCATACCTGCTTGAGTGTCTTCGGTGTCTCTTGGACATCTGTAATAGAGCACAGATTAGAAATTAATCTACTTCCTGTTTGACAGGATCACTTTGATTTGATTATTTGATCAAATGTTTTTGAAACAGTTTTCACTATTTCAGTTTCTCTGACCTCTCTTGAGGGGTTTGGCAGCTCCTGACTCCGGTGTCTCTGGAGATGTGGCAGTACTGCTTCCTTCCTCAACCAGCTGAATCTGAGCAACCAGAAAGCAGTGTTAAATACGTGAAGAAGTGTTTTATCTTTTCCAAGAGCTGAAGAGAGGCTGTTCAGAAAATAAATTACATCAATATTTCAAGATGAATTCCTGTATGTTCACATTTACAGCAGGATTGAACCCGGTGAAGCCGAATCATACATTCGTTTAAGTATTTAATCTATAGAGCATTTACAGATCAAACAATATTTGTGAAGGTAGATGAAAAAACATCCCTATACAATATTTTTATTTATTCATATAATCATTCCAACTATATATACAAAGCAGCACAGAGTGAATGTTGCATTAATCAACAGAAACAAACATAGAATTTGTTTCTGTCCCTAATTAAACTCGGCTCTGAATATTTATTTAACACACTTTTGTCGCTAATAGAAACGCATCACTGATACATCAGCACATATAAACTCACCTGCGACTGCCGGACAAATATCCCGTGGTTCTCAGGACAGCTGAAGTAGCGCTTGCCCTGCACAGTGCCATCATTCTTTCCCTTAGGCTCATCCAGAATCACACCAACCCACTTCCCTGAGGCAAAGAGTGTTGCGCCAATGTAGGCCACGGTTCCCCGCTGGCCCTTGCCGATCACCTCCACCAGAGAGCCCACCTTCACTGGGCGCCCGGAGCCCTCAGCACTCATCCTAAAGAGCTGATAGAGAGAGACAGACAGCATTACAGAGCAGATGATAACCCCAGCATTCTCCTAAAGCTCTGCCAACACACTCAACTCAACTATGTTTATTATGTGTAGAAGCAACAAAAAGTAGCTGCTGTGAAGGATGCTGCACAATTACATCGTGTCAGGATGGAGATTGTATTTCTCTCAATCTTTCTAACAGAGGGAGAGAGAGAGAATTACTCTCTGGACTCATTTTGTTTCCCTTCAGATCTAAAGGGAGAGTACACCATAGTGTCCTGATACACAACCCTCTAGGGCTACATCAGATCCCAGGATGGAAGCGCTGGAGGAAGAGTCATGTGCTCTTTACTAAACAAGGCCCTCTCTGTTGAGAGCAGCAGAACTGATTTCAGATCCAACTTCTGCTGCAGAGCTCTGTTCAGGCTCACTTCAGCTCATCTACATCCAAAGCTCTTCTTACCAATGAAACTTGGAGGTACTGACCATATTTGTGTACTTCTTAGCTTCAGTACACTGTACCAAACCATAAGGAGTTTTATCTTACACAAACAAGTATTCAGAATGATGATGCCGCTCTCCTTTTTCAGCAGAACACAAGGAACATCAGAGGAGCCATGCCTTTGAAGAATACAATGTAAGGTTTTATTTCACAGTTTCTCTAAGTTAAAGATGCTTGTTTATATTGCCAGATGAACTTCCACAAGTCACTGAATGAGCCCCAAAACGTAGAAATAGCACCAAAAAAAAAAAAGAAGGGCTCAAAGACTATTTATTTTGCGACTGTAAAAACGTGATTTATGAAAAAAGTCATTGAAAGAGATCAGATCCCTGGATTTCTAAATGTTTAGATGTTTATTTAAAAAAAAAAACTGAAAATGCTGTAAAAGAGACGCTTTGTTTCAGTGTGGGTCAGCTCTATATAAAAAGCCATTCATTGCTTCCGTTTGATGCTAAATGTATAAATAAAATCAATCATTCCGGAATGGATTACAAATTCCCTAGAACACCAATATTTCAGAAGCATATTACATTTGATGCACAATAATGACTTAATTCTATTATAGCAGAGATTGAATATTTGACATCGTATGTTACAGAAATTTTCTCACTTTATAATCACAGAGCTGAATTTTACTACACAGAAATGAAAGCAGATGCATGAAATGATTTAAAGCACACAAGTTTAGGTTTAGGGGGATGTTAGAGAAACAACTGTACGAGCTGAATCATGCTGAACCATCAGTGGATCCTGAGAGAGATTCATCATTGCATTTACAAAACATGTAATCCATTCCTAAATTAACTAACGACACCCTTAATTCTTATTTTTAACATCAAACAAAGCTTTTAAGATTAAATGACACTAAGTTTGTCTGAGTGTCATTTCTCCAACACTCACCCGAGGAGTGGCAGAGTTCCTCCGAGCCGTGGACATCTTGATCTCTGTATCAGGATTTTAATTGGGACTATGTCCTGCTCTGCTGCAGAGAGGGTCTAAGTGCCCTGGATTCAGCATCACATGATCCAGCTCCAGCAGAGGAGCCTGAGCCACAGCTGATCCAGCGCCTAGAGAGCTGCCACCATGTCAGCTCAGATCAAGAGTCTTGTTCTCACAGGCTTACGGGATTTTAAAGATAATCAGATTTATATTTAAGAAACGTTACCAGCATCGCTTTTGTTATTGAAGGGTTACAAGTTACAACACCCTGGAACATTTTCTTTGAGATAATTATATATGTCTCTGTCCGCTGAAGACTGACAGAAGCTGAAACATTTGCTTAATTTTCAACAATGAAACTTTGCATTATCATCACCCAATCTGTTAACTATCCAATCACTCAGTGGTTTCATGAATTAATTGACAGCAGAAGTAAGCACGAAAGCATTGTTTTGATTAATTAACATAGCACTGGGCTCAGTCGTAATTCAGTCACTTTTAGTCACTCTTCATCTCACAGAAGTAAATGCTTGTGAGAAAATAAGCAGTGTTTGTTGCGCTCCTGTTTTTATGCAAAGGCGGTTCACTGGCATCTCATTAACTCACCACTGACCACGCTCCTTTCCCAGGGTTTTTAAAGGAAGAGGCTGAAGGCTCTCTGGTACTGCGACACCTTAAACAACAGTTGTGTTTCATGACCAGATGTCTCACTTTCAAACAAAACAGCACTTGTTCACATAATAGAAAGAGTGAATGCGGATGTAAAGATACAGAGAATCTAATAGATTACATTGCAAATCTTAGGCCAAAGAAAGAGACAAGCCTAGACGCTAATGTTGTGACTTAAACCGCTCCACAACTTAAACATGATAGCTGAAGCACCGAATTGTCACTGCAGGTGAACTTAGCTTTAGCTGTGATGCTAGCATGTTGTGCTGACAGTAAACGTCCCTCTGTCACATGCACAACAGTGATATGAAAAATTTCAATAGCTCTAAGAGGCCAAACCCGTTTTCTGAATGATTCGTAGTTATGATGCTTTTTTTAGTTAAATTCAAATCTGCTCTGTGGCTCCTGCGCAGGGGTGAATATGAAACACACAGACGGTAAATATCAACACTCACCTGAATACGAAGCTCTCTCTGTGTGGCTGCTGAACGCGACGATTGCCGTATATTACGTTTACGAGTTAATAATGCTCGTTTACAATGAAAACAACCGACAGAACACCGTTAACCGGATGCTAAGAGGAGCAGCAAACAACCGCTTCCTGGTCCTGTCACGTGGTGCTCAGCAACGGTTATGATTGGTTTAATGTTCCGTTCAACAGCCACGTAGCAGCTACTACGCTAACGTTATATATATAAAAACTCGATTAATTCAAATTAAATTAAAAACCGAGGACACAAATCAGGACACCTCTATTGAATTCATTTAAACTAAAGATTTTCGTTATATGTTTATTTTCATAACATATAACGTTAGTGCAAGAACATAAATTCAAACACATGAAGCCATATACTGTTGCATTTAGTGTTGTTTATTATTAAACCGAATCTTTAGGGGCTCCCTAAATTACACATTGTATTAAACGCAGCGTAATAAATTAGTTTAAATATTTGTCAAGTACTGTATTATAATTGAATATAGTTAAAAATATAATTCTCCATATTCTTTATTACAAACAAAAAGCAAATTTGCAGCTGAGCAGGTTTTATTTTCTCCAATAAATAATATTAATGAATTCATAAAACTGCTTTCTATTACTAATGACAAATATGATTCAGTAGGGCTTTGTTCCAGCTCTTTAAAACAATTCAGTGAAGGAATTAAAAATCTGGAAATGTCTCAAAGACAATGTTTTTAATATGAAAGTGTGAAAGGCTTGTGTGATGAGGATGTATTGAGAGACCTAAATATTGTATTGAGAGGGCCTTAAATGGGAAAAAAAAAGCTTAAACATGATTTAAACAGGTGATTAAAGCATGTCTCAGGAAATTGAAGAGGGCACTTAATAAAAGGGTTTGTCAATATTTTTGTGCTTGTTGAAATTGTCAATGGTTTGAAGCATTTGCACTGTGTCGAGAAACCAGATGCAACACTTCTGTACAGCAAATGCAGCAGATTATGTGACTTTGTAGAGGAGCACAAAATAAATACACATTTGTTTTTTGATGCACAGTTGGAGAATTGTGTTTTTGCACATAATAAAAGCTATCCAAGACCCAACTCCAAGAACCCCAGAGACAGTGATTCCTTGAAGAGACTGAGAACACAGAATATGGAGACCGCGACCCATCACCAGTGACCATACAGCAAGTGCGCTGCCAGTTGAACAAAGCCAGCTTTCAACTAAACAATCTTGGTTCAAACCACAGTTAGGAAGCGTCTCTGACTGGAGACAAATCCTAGCACAAGTTTCCTCCCGGCTTTACAGTAAGAAAGGTTTGATGAAAGCATTTCACTACAGAAGATGAATAAAGAAGTATGTTGAGGAAGATCTTGTTTCTTTAGCTTAGCTCTCTTTAAAACTCTCTGGTTTTACGATGTGATGCGGGGAAGTCGAGCGGCTCTGCAGATCTCGTTACACTCATTCCCATGCTGGTATTGGATGAACTTGGCTATGCCGCTTTGCTGGGACCTCCTGCTCCTCTGGTTCTTCAGAGAGTGAATCTGAGGGTCTGTCAGATATGTCAACCCCTTCCCATTCAGAGTGATCCAGCCTGAGAAAAGAGAAAATTCAGCTACGCTACAAATGCAAACACAGTTTCCTGGTGTACCACTCACCCTGTAGATCCACCACCACTTCCTGTCTCTGAGAGAACTCGTATGTGAAGTGTCCGAAGGCGAGGCCGTATTTGGTGGCCTCATATTTGGGCTGGGTTTTATTGGTGTTGTTGGTGAGTTTGACGAAGGTGCCGGACATGAAGGGCTCGGCGGAGACACACGTAAGGATTTGACTCGACTCCAGGACCTGAACACAAAGATTGGTTTCAGGAGGACTGATATCATGACCTAAGAGGAGAGTGGGACGGAGATGGTTTTACCAGAAGAACTTGAGATGGGATAAAGAAGATCTGCGTTGTGACGTTATTATCATAAAGACGTTTATTAAACTCAGTGACATAATACTGCGCTGTCATCTGCCTCTGCACATCCTCCAGATGAGCATGGAGCCCTCGCTCCCGGAGATATTCCTTTCCCACGTAACTGAGCATCAGAAAAACAGAGAGTTCAATGTAAGTCGTGTTTCAGGCCATTCACACACAGCATCAATAAGCCGCCCCATTACACACAAGAAGGAGTAGGATGATGATGATGGTGATGATGATGATGATAAAATATTTGAATATAATATATCTGTTTTTGTTCAACAACGCTTGCACTAAACAAACTTGGTTTTCAAAAATATTTTTAATATTTTACTCTTTTCAGCATATGACCTAAGATTTAGTTTGAAAAGAGATATGTTTTTAAAATCTATAATATAGGCCAATTTTGAGAGTTTTGGGATTTTTGGTAATAATTTTTTTAAAAGATTTTAAGGCACATTTTGTGTAGCTCTTATGCACAGTTTTGTAACATTAGAATTTATTTGTAATACAATTTCTGACCGTTTTACATTTTTAAATTAAGAATTACCGTAATTTAAATTGTTAATTTTTTTAAATTATTTGACAACTATTCATCGAAAGCAACTCTGTTCACTAACTCAAGGTAAAGCCCCAGACACATTCATACTGCCAATTGGTTATCATCTCTAGGAGATATTTTTCACCTGGAGAGCAGCTGTTCTTGGTGCAGATACTGCAGTCTGATTGCCTGCCTCTGCTGACCTTTGAGCTCCATGCGTTCTCCGATGTAAACACTGCTTTCAGAGCCAGTCCACTCATCTGAAGCCCTCGAGTATTTGAGCACAATCACATCTGCATGAAGTTTTAAACAGTTAAAACAGTTATGATAGACCACCTGCCAATAACGGAACTGACAAACTTTACCATAGACCTTCTTGCGCTGTGCATCATCCAGAGGCTTAAGGAGTTTATTTGGCAGTCGCTCCATCAAACACCGGTGACAGACTCCAGCCAGCAGAGCCCTGTAGTCCTGCTCTGTCAGAAATTCATCTCCAATGATGCACTTCTCAAAACATCCAGAACATGGCGCAGTGCTGTCTCCATTCGATGAAAACTCTGGAGGGATTACCATATTTTGGTGGTTTTCATTTACCGAAAGATGCTCAAAATCAAGTTTCTCAAAGGAATCACTCTCTGCTTCCTTGGATTTGCGGATATTGCCTTTCTGCGATAAGCCTTTATCACTTGAATGGATCCTTTCTGGGTCTTGCATCTTCCTGAGACCCGATCCATCATCAGATGGGTTGAGGGAAAGCTCTTCCCATGAGGACTGAGATCTGAAGCTCCCACATGGGGAAAACGAGGAGCTGGTGTCAGCAGAGTCATTGACATCTCTGTGGCTATGAGGCAGCTCCAGAATGTTCTTCCTGCTTTCTATACCAAATTTTGATTGTTTTTTTATTTCCTTTTTACATTTAGAAGCATAGGAGTCAACATCTTCCTCAGTTTTTATGCTACTTTGAGTTTGTCCAAAAACCTGTTCCCATGAAGAGCAACTACTGGAGGACTCTGAATTTGTCCTTGGAACAGGATTCTTCTGGGTGGTTTCTTTTTGAGTCTCTGCAGCCTTTTCCTCTGTGGTAGCTTTGGCTTGATCTTGGATCCCTTCACTAACGCTGTTAGAATCTGTAGTGCCCTCCTCCGTTTCTACACTGCTTTGAGATGCTCCCGATGCATGACCCTGTGAACTTTTTCCTGATCTCAAAGACACCTGCAAATTTCTCTGAAGGTTTCTTCTTCTATGGGCTGCTGAAGCTTGGGGGATTGCTCTGAACTGACTACTGGCTTCCATAACGTCACCAACCACAGAATCTTCAACATTAATGTTTCGGGATGGATCCAGAGTATCCTCCTCGGTTTCTATACTGCTTCTAAAGAGTTGACCTCTTGGGGCATCTGTTTGCTTGGTTGCTGATCTTTTTCGAGGGTTATCTTCAATGACTTTTGATTCTTGCATTGGTTTCAAATTATTCTGGATCTGTTTTTGGTATTCAATTGCCCTAGAGCCACCAATATTTGGATCTTGGTTGCTTTGAGAAGGATCGTCTTCGGTCTCTATGCAGCTTTGCTCAAGACTCCTTGAAGAGCAGCTACTGTAACATCTTAAAGATGTTTTTTCATTTAAATTCTTCTTGATCCCTTTTCCTTTATCATGTGTTTTATTCCCACAATCTTCAGTCCGATTGGTCTCATTCTGTGGTCCTTTATTATGCTCAACTGCTCCTGATTTTTCAATAGTGTTTTGGGACAGATCTCTAAAGTCCTCCTCAGTTTCAATGCTGCTTTGAGACGCTCCCAACAGTTCATATGAGGAGCAACTACTGGAGTTTTTGGAAGACATTAATGCTTGACTCCTTTGAAAGTGGTTCCTCCGTTGTGTTCCCGTCATCCTGGGTGGCCCTAGCATGGCTTGGGACCGATTCTTAAACCCTTTCAACCCTGCATTTGATTCTTCACTAATTTGTTCACTGGTTTGAGATGGATCTAGAAGATCCTCTTCAGTTTCAATGCTGCTTTGAGATCCTGACAACACTCTTTCCCATGAAGAGCAACTGTTTGAGGAATTGGATGTTTTTCTCAGATTGGGATCTCTGCCTTTAGGAACTGATGCATTTCTTCTGCTATTGGGTTTGGAAGGCTCTTTAACTGGATGAAATTGTCTTTCAGCTCCTGTTTCATACCTGAAGCTTCTGGAGTGTTTTCCTTCTGAATTAATTTGATCATCCTTTTGGTCTTCCTCAGTCTCTATGCTGCTTTGAGATTGCCCTGATACACACTCCCTTCTAGGTGATCCTGAAAATATTATTGCACTCAAATCTGATTGAATGCTCCTTTCTCTTGGAGTTTCCAATTTTTCGGGATGGAACTGACTATTGAGTCTATGGGTTTTTGGTTTCATATCCTTGGAGTGTTCAGGAACATTTGAAGACTCTTCTCTAGAGTCCTCCTCCGTTTCGATGCTGCTTTGAGATGGCCCCAGTAAATGTTCCCATGAAGAGCAGCTGCCTGAGGACTTTGAAGACATTCTTGCTGCCAGATTCCCTTGAAAATGTCTTCTACGGTGGGTCCCTGACATCTCAGATGGCTCTGGTGTTCCCCTGGCTTGACTTGGCTTTTTGTGTCCTAAGGAGATGTTTGTTTCATGTTCAGTAATAGCCTCCAAAGACACAGAACTTCTTGCACGGCTAGAGCTTATATCGCTCAGATTGCTGCCAGATGAGTTGAGCAAAGAAGAAAGAGGTCGTTGGGCTGCACTACTTGCCCAATTAGAAATTTCTGTCGTAAGAACTTCTGTGTCTGTCTGAAATGCTGTTAGACAATGGGCATGATTCATCTCATGACTTCTCCCATCCTCATTTTTTAATCCCTCACAAACTGAATGGTGGTGCTTTTCAAAAACGGCCAACATCTTCACAAAGTCACTGTGTGTGAACGAAACACTGTTGAGCTCGGTGGAACGATATATGTCAGGAACGAATGATTTTGGGTCAGAATTAGGAAAACGTTCCACTTTCAGCAATACTTTAATCAAGTGAATCTTCTCCATGATTTCAGAGCAGAACACAGAGTTTGCTGTCGCACAGTAATCCACAAACAGCATCAAAGCTTGTTGACAGATGCTGAGAGCGGTGTTGAGAGAGTCGGACATGCCGCTAATCCATCGGTGAGCTGTACATAAGCAATAAGCTGCTTTTATAAAAGTGTGCAGCTCCAGTTTGCTGGTAACTGTAATTCCAGTTGTTTTAGTTAATAATCCAATCTCAAAGGCATCTTTCGCAAACACCAGATACGTTTGATGAAGCTCACTAGGGCATCTTCTGGAGAAACAGTAGGAGAGCAACGAAATACCCTGTGCCACCTGAGAGAGAGCAAGAGTGTGAAAGATGAGGAAGATAAATATCTTAGGAAGCCACAACCTTTTTTTATTTTAAGTCTAGTTTAAGGTTCCAGCCAATTCTGACCAAAAGTCAACTTTCAGGTTGTTTGGCAATGAGCAGGTTTCTTTAATAAGAAAGATACTCCTTCATTTCAGGAACCCGAGAAGAACAAACACTAAACAGAAACACACCCACTGATCACCTACTTACCGCGTGCGTCAGGACGTACAGAGAGCCATATTGGCTGATCACAGCAGCCATCTTAGCAGCTTGTGCCGCACACAGCAGACGATCACGGCTCTCTCCCAGAAAACCCTGTTCAAAGAGATTATGACATCAAAATTCCAACATTACAACTGCTATCTGATACATCTGATGTAACCATTGTTTCATTCTGAGAGGTTGTTGGTGCCATACAGGCTGGTATTGGTTCAACCCAGTACTATCAAGGTGTACCTAATAAAGCGGTCGGTGAGTTTTTATTTGCATCAATTTTTATAATCAACTAATAAAAATCACATAATCAGTAATTGGAAATTTGAATATTAAGACCAAAACAAAGAAAGAATTTTAGAAATGTTGACAAACTGAAAACTATGAAGATGAACATTTACAGCACTCAACACTTTGTTGCGGCTCCTTTGTTCTGAATTCCTGCAGCAATGCGGCATGGCATGAAGTGGATCCATCTGTGGTACTGCTCAAGTCTTGCTCTGATAGTGGCCTCCAGCTATTCTGCAGTGTTAGGTCTCTTTTCCAATAATGTTTTCTTCTTTAATATGGAGAGTGTCCAATTTGGAACCTTTCACTATAAGCTAATTTTGCATTTTCGATCAACACGAAAAGAAAAAAAACTTGAAATATATCAGTCGTATGTAGAATGAAAGATTCACTTTTTGAACAAAATTGCTGAAACAAATCAGCTTTTAGTGGTATTCAAATTATTCGCCCAGCACCTGTATGTTCTGTTGCATCTGTTTTAGGCAAGATAATTTCTGGTACACAAGAAAGAGCAAGAAGACCCGTCCAACCACTGCCTGTCCACCCACTGTAAAGAATGCACTCGCAGGAGGGGTTTACCAGCCAAATATGAGGGTTTCTTTCCAGTGTGTAGAAGTCTCTCTGGTTCATGGAGCTCAACGTGTTGGCCAGCAGCCCAAGAGACATCCCGATGCCCTGAGAAGAACACAAACACCCTTTGGCATCACCAGTACACATTTAGCATCAAATTTTTACTGTGAAGTCATTCAGACCTTCTTATCCGGCTGAGGAAGAGCATAGAAGCCCACTAGAGAAGCCCAGAGGAGCTCAGAGGCTTCCAGCCACAGACCTGACCACACAGAAGGTTTTTTCATGTTAATTGTGCTGCAGTCACATATACACAACAGCACTGAGAGAATGAGAGTCCTCCTCACCGAGCGTCAGCAGCACCTGTCCCCTTACCTGCAGACTCACAGCCTGCACCAGTGTCTGATCACTGGCTCTCTGGTAGCACCAGCATCCTTAGAGAAACCAGAGAGCATCAGAAATGAACACAGAAAGGGTGAGCGGATGAGAGGAGACAGAGCAGTACCTGTGGAGGCCTTGTTCTGGATCAGGCTGCTCAGGATGAACTCTGCTTTACGTAGTTTTCCTGAAGCACATCAGCACTCCATCACTACATTTTATCCCTCAGGTCACATTCTACAATGCAAAGTGTGCCAACCTGTGTTCAGGTACACCCGTGCCTGTCTGATGATGACCTGAGGAGCAATGGGAACATCTGGATAGCGTTTGTGCAGTGCTTTAGCAATCTTCAGCAGCATGTGAGAGCCATCCATCCAGTACAGAAGACGATCGACCAGGAAGACAACCGCTACAGCCTGGTCCGGCTTCCCAGCATCAATGCTGTCTCTAAGGAACACCTGGAAGTACAGCCAGGAATAAACAGTTCTTGTGGTAAAAGAATAAATATCTGGTGTCTCTGTGAAACATCCAGTTTATAGATACCAGCAGCTGAGACAGGTGGTCTCTGATAAGATCTGAAGAGTTGATTTTATCCTCGGGTGACACAGAGTCCTTGTACTGCCACTTCTCCTCCACAAACGGCCACTTTCTCTCTACAGCTTCCTGCAGGAGACTCCTCAGCTCCACAGGAACCCCTCCTGAGACACAGGTGTGGACAATTCGTTGTTTTATATTAGGACAAATGTGCACACCGTTCTTCTGCCAGCGCTGAGCCATTGCTGTAATTGTGATTACCGTGGAGCTCCAACGGAGGATCTGGGGGTCCTCTGGGTTCACAGAGAGCGACTCTCAGACACTCCTGAAGCAGCCGTGACACCTTCTCCTCCACCTCGCTCATCCTCAAACCAACACAACACAGACTAACAAAGAAGAAAACAGAACTCACGCTTTTCAAAACTCTACAAACTTCTCCAAACATCATTATTTGGTAAATAAGGGAAAACATCCATGATAACAATTCAGAATAAGCTTGTCAAAGTACAAACAGATATTAAAAGATAATTTTGATAAAAAAAGACATGACATGAGTAGTGTTATGATAGGTTGAAAGGTTATCACCGACAAATCAGACTATGTTTCACTATTTTATTTGGAAGTTGTTGTTTTTAGTAATCAACGTGAATCAACAAAAAAAATATCAGCAGAGAATTCTAATCATAGTATAAAGTTTAAACTTGCCTACAGTGAGGATATCAATACATTTATAGTACACTATGGCGTTTAGAAGACAGAAAAATTGTATTTATAATACAGAAATAACTTTTAAAAGGTACTAACCTTGTGAAGTCCACGGCGATTCTGAAAGTAAAACAGGAATCCCCATGAGCCCGCCCTGAAACCAGAGTACCCGACCTCTGGACTACCTTTAAATATGACTATAATAGTTAACCTTTGTTTGTTTGCTATAGAAGTTACCCATAACGTTAGAGCTTTATTCTTCCGCGTCACGTGGTTGCTCGTCCTAGCCAATCACAATATTGCAAAGTCGTGTTGTTGTGAAAAGAAACTAGAGCAAATAGAGAACATTGTGTCAAAATGTACCAAATAAAACCATTTAAACGTCACAACTAAAAACCCACAGTAACTCACTGTTCAACAGACTGAACTAAATACAATTAAATAATTAACATCAGCTCATGTTCAACAGGTGGCTCCGTGGCGCAATGGATAGCGCATTGGACTTCTAGGCTTAAGTGTAGTGATTCAAAGGTTGTGGGTTCGAGTCCCACCGGAGTCGATTTTTTTGTTCGTCACGGAAAAAAGTTTCTTTATTATTTATGAGCTTGCCACGTATATAATAACTCATTGGAGAAATCTGCTTTATGTGTTATATCACATAAGGCAACCGTGACATTACTGTATATTAAGTCACTCTCTATAGTAATTTTACTTATATTACTCTTTTGATATTGTTTGTTATTCTAGTTGTTTATAATTAATGACAGAGAAAAAAGTAAATCGTAATAGCTATATTATAACTACATAAAATTACAAATATTTGATTGTTTCTTTTATGTTTTCTCTGCGGCAATCACAGCAAATCAATGTTCTCAGTTGAGACGACGCTATGGCCAATCAATGCTCTTGGATTCACCTGAGCAACAAGATCATGTTAGAACATCAGAAACGTAATATAATTAAAATGCTTTAGAACATTATACACATACAACACAAACAAAGCAAAAACATCTCAAACTGCATATACAGAGAACATCTACAGCAGAAATGACAGCAATTCTTCATCTGTATTTTGTTTTTATTTTGAACAGCTCCACTGGATCCCATTCTCTGTTCTTGATATGAACAGAGTGTTTCTCTGAGATCAAGATGCAATGTAATGTATTTCTGTTTCCTCTGAAGCCTTATACTGTGAAGATATCTAGTCTCTCTTAGTTGTTCTGTGTAAGCAACACGTTTCCATTCTTCTGGTATCTCCAACGTAGATCCATCTCTTTAGACAATCCCAGAGACACCAGCTTCTGCTTCATCTGCAACACAGAGACATGTGTCAAGGGCATAAGCTTAATCCTGGTGAGAAACTGAGGTAAAGCCCTTGACTCTGATTGGGTGGGGGAATTTATGAGGTAAAATCATTATTTCTGATTGTCTAATTAGCTTTCACAGGTAGTTTCATTGATTCTTATTGGCTGAGGAATTTTCAGAGTTAAAACCTCTGATTCTGATTTGCAGAAAGACCTTCTGGGGTAAACCCTTTATTCTAAATGGGTGAAGAACTTTCTGAGGTAAAAACATTGATTCTGATTGACGGAGGAACTTCTGGGGTAATATAATTGATTCCAGTGGGCTGATGGACTTTCTGGGGTTAAACCCTTTATTCTGATTTGCTGTGGAACCTTTTGAGGTAAACCCTTGACAGTGGTTGGTGGAGGGACTTTTTTCCTGATCGCCTGAGGAACATTTTTGAGGTAAAAGCCTTCATTCAGATTGGCTGCGAAAATTTCTGAAGTAGAACCCTTGATTCTGCTTGGTTGATGATAATTTTGGGGTTGAATGCTTGATTCTGATTAGGTGGTGATCATGACAGGAAGTGCCAGTGTTGCTAAAAGATCTTTATGCTTTTATTGTCCATCAAGAATGGATTTTTGGTTTAATCTGTGAAGAACTGAAAGATTTCCAGCTCAATCGATATAGATTTACCAACCTGCTGCAGTAAGGAGGTAGTGATGTCTGGATCATTCAATTCCTTATTGGATTGGAGCTGGAGCCGGATCACCTTCTTAAAAGTCACCTCTACATAGAGATGTAAGCATCATAAAACACTCAGAAGAACTAACGTGTACAGGATCAGGGCACTCTCCTCACACACAACACTGACCATATTGGCAGAGGAATGGTCTCGAGTCTCCACACCATCGGTCGTCCATCATCCGATTCCAGCTCATCAAACAAGCACACTCTCCGGATCCATCGGGTTGAGCTGGTTCCCAGTTCCTGAAGCTGGAGCTGCTCTGGTCCTCCCAGACAAAGTCATCTTTGAAAAGGCCGATGTAGCACAGTCTTCCCTCAGGGACCAGTATCTGAATGCGCAGAGCATCTGCTGCAGAGGACACACTCGCCAGATCAGTGTAGAAGAGTTGGCAGTATTTTTGAGCATCACTCCATGAGTTCAGGGAGGTGACAAAGATGAACTCGTCACCTTCAGAAAAAGAGCTTTGGTCTGGAAGAGAAAGGAGAAGCACAGCACAGAGTGAGCACAGGAGTGTATCACAGATTCAACATATTAACGAATTAAGGAAATCACAAAAGCTGTTTAATTCCTAGGCTTCTGCCTCAGCCAGCAGGTGCAGACTCTAGAAGTATCATAAATTTCCATTTCCTTAATTCCCAAAATTCAGGATGTCTTGCTCACAAGTCCTCTTTTCTTGCTAATTGCTTGATCTAAACTTGACCAATTAGTTATTAGGAAACTAAACTTGGTCACTCCTTGAGATACAGATATCTGAATGTTTTCCTCCATGAACAGAGTTTGGCATATGTCTAGAATAAAACAGAGCTAAAGAAACCATGGATAATGACTGCGGTAGCAGATGAACTCTCTTTGCGTGTTGCAGAACGTGTCTCTGATCTTTCCATTGGAATCCATCACGGCGCAGTTCTCTCCGAGCTGCAGGGTGGGCTCTCCAATACCCCAATCGATGGTCTCCCTATGAACAAGCCAGGAAGAGTTGCCGGACCATCTCCAGTCCTGAGTAAGCTTTCTCCTCAGGCCGATCCAGAAGGCCTCTATGCCATTTGAGTTGACAGTGTTGAAGACCTGGTCCAGCTCCTTCCAGTCCCCTAGAGAGCCCATCTCCATTTGACTGTTTCTGCAGAAGATTAGAGCGCTGGTGTACGTCTTTGATTGCTTCACCAGGAGGAAGTGCTTTGAGGAGTCTGAACAGAGACATTTTAATAATGAAAATACATCTAGATGTGCAGAGAAAAATGAACTTAAATGATTTTACCACGGGGCTGCAATATAACATAGTATACACTGCATCACCAAAACATTTTTGGAATAAACGGCTTCATTTTCATGTTATTATTATTATTACTATTATGTTCAATAAAATATATAGGAAAGATGTTGCTGACCTGAAATAGAAGAGAAGCAGATGATGAAGATGCAGAGAACAAGACTTTGCTCCATCAGAACTGGAAAATAAAAATATCATTTAAGATTTAACATTGGCATCTGCAAAAACAGTGAAGAATAAGATCGACCATGCACATGACATTTTACACAGGTCTAACAGCGAATAGAGAAGATAAAAAAATTACATGGACATTTATGCATTTGGCAGACGCTTTATTCTAATGAAACTTATATTTCAAGCAAAAAACTCATAGCTTTCCATGGGTTTTGAAACCACAATCCTGCTGACTGAGCTACAGGAAAACTATTAAAATTGGAGTCAGCGGTGCAAAACAGCCACAGATAAGGAGGAAAATAACATTCGATACACCACAAAAGTTCATTTGCATCAATGTTGTTACTTAACTATCACATGTGGAAAATATGTGGAAGTTGTGATCAGAACTAAAGTTTATTCACAGATTTATTCAAAAATATAAAAAAAAATTTCCAGACATTTTAAAATAGGATGTCCTTTTATTTGCTAAAATACATAAAAGGTTGTGCCCAAAAAAGCCTCAAATCCCCAGCAGAAGATGTCTCTCACCTGGATCAGAGCTCTCAGTCTCTCCTTCTCTCCTAGTTTGAGATTCTTCTTCACGGCAGAATGATTTTCATTTGCAATTTGCATAAAGCAAAAGCTGAACTCATTAGAGATGATGGAATGAGGAGAAAACACTCCCTAGATCCTATATAGCCCCATTTTTGAAGCTGTTTTCTTGCTTCTCCTAGAAAAAATATTCTATTTTAATATTTTTCAAAATACTCTGCACATGTACCTTTACATCTGAAGCACACCAGTCAAGATTTGGTTGAATAATCAAGGGTAATTTGCCCTGCCAGCAGTTCCACTCTCACAACTGAGGTCCAGCATACCTCACATCTAATAATAATCTGAAATAACTCCATCAGCCCTGACAAGTTGGAATCTGATCATTATGACACTGAACTTAGGTTGACTTTGAACACAATAGCTGTAATCAAGGCAGACTGAAAACACAACGGAAATTAAAGCGCATTTATATATTTGACTTATTTTTAGGTAAGAAATACATTCATTGCTTTTTTATAATGCAAGTACATTTAATTTTGTAATTTTCTCTAGTGTGACTCTATGGCTACTCCTGGTTCCTCCTCAAGCAGGACATCACTGTTACATCACACGTGGAATGCAGAAAGGGTTCAGGACACAACTGCAGCTGAGATAGAAGGAGACAGTGGATGGAGGCACCAGGCATCTAGGGGTCTTCCAAGGATCAATTGCTTTCTTCTTACTAGTGCCATCCCCCGTGCAATAGCAAGACAGTGGTAATTATTGATAAAATTGTATGATATGCTTTCCTGACTTACAGCAATATAATTAACTTTTAATATAATCCTTGTTCATCAATAAAAGTTATTTTTGACTGAGGCTTTAGGCTCTCCTTCAAGGAATCCTTTTGAAAACAAGTCATAATTAATCAGATTATCAGAGAAGAATCTGTGTTACCGGTAATTCTTTATTCAAAGGCATCAAACAAAGAGAATAAAGAGAGAGAGAGAGAGAGAGAGAGAGAGAGAGAAAGATAAAAAGAGAGAGTGAGTGAGGCGGCTCAAGTTGAGAGTGTCTGCAACTTTTTATCAGGAACTTTGGCTTGATGTGCAGAAAGAGTCATTGTCCATTTTAAGACAATTCAGAATCAATATAATAATTATAACACCACGTAGCTTTAATAAAGTTCTAAAAGTGCAACTTTAGGATCTCATCGAATGAGGAGTGATGAACAGAACTGGGAGGACAGTGAAGAAAGGATGATGAATATTTGAGCCATTTGAGACAGAATGATGAAAAACTGACAGAGAAACAGTGTTCAGATATTAATAGATAATATTGTTACATTTGGGACTAGTGGGGAGACGCTCAACACAGTGAGTGCTTTATATCAGAAGATCTGGACGTCAAATCTCGACCCTGTTCTTTCACCTTCATTTAAAGACAATTGAAACATTTTTTTTCACCACAATCAGGTAGCATTAGGGTCTGAACAGTTTGTTTGTTCTGCATTCAATGATCCTGGGTCAGAATTTTGCATTAGACTTTGTTAACAACTTGTTTACTTCTTCACTTCATCAACTATTGGAGCCAATAAAAAGACAGGGAGTTCACTGAAGCACTTCATTGAACTGTTAGTAAATCTGAGCATGAAAACCAATGTACACCAGGGTTCTGTGCGTACATACCATTGATACATGAAGCCCCTGGTGAAGAAGGGTCAAAGTGATGCTTGTTAGCAAAAGGAAAATGCTCAGAAGCAAAGCAAAGTAGAAAAGCTAGAACAGGTATGGTCATGAGCAAGGCAACCAGGACAGAAGAAGACAGCAGATATGCAACAAAGAGTAGAGCAGAGAGAGGCTCAGAAGAGAAAACCGAAGAAGAGTCCACTGTTCTCCAGTCGTTACATTATTAAACAGTTTTTACAGAATTTATTTTGATGTTCTTTACAAAAATGGCGGTACTTGGTTACAGTCTCTAGAGGTCTAATGAAGGTAACCTACGAACAACTTTGAGAGCTATTGCTGGAGTTGGCTGCTCTTTGTAGAACCTCTCCATCGCTCTGTTCTCTCCAGTACATCTTCACTTCTGCAGAGAGCCCCTGCCTCCTCAGCTCCTCATACACCTGAGGATTACAAAGTTTCACTTAGAGAAGAAGGACTGGATGCTGTGCTGTTAGCAGCCAAGGACCAGAAACATCTACACCCAAGCCCCGCCCCCCTTAGTTACCATTGCTAAGTGGAATAAGGTGTCAAAGTTGCTCAGTGTGTTTCACTAGCAGTCATCCCCAGTGCCTGAGAAATCTGTTATTGTACCACACTAAACACTTTTCTTCCACTTTGGTGTTCCCCCCTCTCCTCTCTGGAGATCAGGTAAATGATAGTGGCTCTAGAATTCTAAAGAAGTTAATAGAGCTGAACAGCCTAAATAATCTCAAAGCACCCCCGAGAAAGAACCCACTGAAAAGTTACCAAGAAAAGACACACAGATTGAAAGAAGAAAAATTATTCATATATCAGAAATAAAACGCACCTTATTGATCACAGTGTGTGAGATCTGTTGTTTATTCAAGTTTTCTCCAGCTTTCACCTCCACTCTCACAATTTGTTTTTGTACAGCAACAAGAGGGCTGGCCACTAGATAAGGAGGAGCAGTGAAAATCAAATCAAAATAAAATCTGTAGGAACAATCTGACACTGAGAAAACCCGTGCTGCATTAGATCATTGTGGAATGATCACATAAAAAAAATAATCTCGTACCAGCCTGGCAAAGGAAGTAGTTTTCTTGGCTGCACTGAACATCCTTGACATTGATGTTATAATCCAGAACACTGCATTCTTCTGCTCCATCGTAGTTATCAGGCTGCCCAGGGGCCCAAGGCAGGGAGTAAAACAGGTTAGAGCCTGTCCCGTTCAGCCACTTCCAGGCATCTCTGTAAATGCCGATCCAGGCACAAGTGTTCATTTTCATCAGATCGATCAATTTCTGGCTATTCATCATGTCTTTGAGCTGCTGGTTCATTGTTGAATTCCTGACAGTTATTAAGTCAGTGTAATTTGCTCTGCAGTACAGCTGCGCTTGGCTCCAGGTCGTCAGGGGATCTGAGATCAACACTGGACTCCCTGCTGCAGAGAGAGAAAATTAACAGCAAGAAGAGAAAGAGTTCAGCTTTTCTGAAAGGAACCTTCCACTTTTTCCTAACTCTCACTCTGCAGTACTGTTTTGAAAGCTAATCATCTGTTCTCAAGCTTCAGATCATTTTATCTAATTAGACCAGTAGGGGGTTCTCTCGAAATTGCATCCTTCCCTGCTCTCCACTGTACTATCAGTACTAATAATAAAGTTATTCGTCTAAAAGAAAAAAATCCTAAGATACTCATAGCAAAATGATATATAAGGAAAAAACAGATGGGCTTTTTTAGAAAAAAAAAAAACACACTGCAAAATCAGTCGACTACAGAACACTGAACAGTAAATTCTGTTTGTATCATTTTTTTAGGGAATAAAATAAGGTTTTAGGCTACAGTATGATGTGAGCGAAGGTTACTAGCTTAAACATAAGTGAGACGTTGGACTAGTGGCGACACTAGAGAGATTGAGTCTTCTACTTTAAGACTTTAAGGTCTTACTTTTATCAGATTACTCTGAAAACTCTATTAGTGTGGCAAATTTCAGATCTTTCTCATGCTTTTTCTATGCTTTACCAAGGACTTAAATGGAGAAACCCAAAAGGTTCTGGGAGAAAGGAAACAAAAAGGTGCTTGGTCAAAAGCAATCACATAGAAAACACTTTTTAACATCTCCTGACCACTAGGGGGCACTGTGCTGAAAATATATGCAACTTCAGATCATAGAACATCCTCCAAGTTTGGTCTTGATACAGAGAGAAGTTCCTGACCTACACTCCTGACCTATGGCTATTTTACAGAGCGTTACATTTTGATTACACCCCAAACACTCAAAAAACACATTTACAAATCAATCAAAATAATTTTTACAAATTTTTTTTAGCATGGCTTTAGTCTGAGACAAATTTCTTGGCAATTGGAAGAATGGTCTAGACCAAATAGAAATGGCATGTGTCGTGGAATCAGAGGAAATGTAGAATTTTTGTTTCTAGACTAAACATTTCAAAAGCTATTAGCATAAACAGAAGTCAAAGTAGGTGTGGAGTTACAGGCTAGAGATCGGAGTTACATGGTCCTAATTGGGTCGTGTTGTATTAGTGTAGAGCCAGTTGTATAAGTGTGCCAAATGTCCTAATTTGGATTGAATGCCCAATGAGATTGAAGGGTCTTTGCTAGCAGTGCTGTTACCAGATCTCCTGCATTCTGATCGAAACCAGAAAACTTAAACAGAGAACAGAGTTTTACATTTATTCTATAAACAGCATTGTGGTGATTGTTGGAAAGCCATCCAATCTAATAAGACCAAATAAAAAAGGCTAAATCTTACCAGCTGTTTGACAAAAAAAGGCGCAAGTGACATTACAGTTTTCATCCCACCAGTCTCCAGTGGAGCGGATTTTTCCACAAAATTGATTTCCTCTCAAATTATTGGGCTGATCAAGATCCCATTTAACAAAAGTTACAGCTTCGTTCAGAAAAGACCACTGCCAGGTCTTAATGCTATCAATGAGTCCAATCCACACGTTAAAGGCCAATGATGGTTCTGAATGGATCAGAGTCCTTGCAAGACTCCAGTCGTCCACTGTCTGAAGCATGGCCAGGTCGTCGTAGTTCAGCTGACAGTAATTTCGAGCAGTAGACCATGATGTCGCTGGAAAAACCAGAATGTAATCATACAAACTGCACACTGCAGATGAGAGGAGACCTACGGAGGCAAAGCCAAATTTTTGTGAATGTCACAAAGGACATGGTTTCGGTCACAGCTTGGAGCAAAGACCCACCTGAGAAAAAGACGAGATGAATTATTAGCTTCATCATCAAGCTAAGGTTAACATTCTTCAACTTCAAACTTTAAAATGAAGGTTCATCACTTGTAAACACAGATCTGACCCAAGGTGTGAATACTCCCATGTTCATTTGGATATTGAAATAACTATCATCTTTATTTGTTGAAGATGCGCAGTCAACATTTGCTCAGTTAATGATGCCCGTCAAATGTGCTCCTGCATATAAAGAGGAAAACATTGTTTTGTTTGCATTGGAAATCATGTTGTCTCTGGACAAAAGAAGATGGAAAGAATCCAGGGCTGCATAATAATTAACTGCATAGTAATTATTTCTATTTTTCTAACGATGGAGCGCTGAAGCGAGCAAAAGTGTGGTTAAACTCTGTTTGTGTTTTACCCCGTAAACAGTTAAACTGTGAGCACAGGTCGCTGTTAATGGTGAAAGCGGATCTATGTAAAGGCAGATGGAGTTTGTATCATCATCTTTCCAAACTCAAACAAGGCTGTTGATTATGTAGAAGCAGGTTCACTGATATCCATCTCTCCACAGGCATTTCATTAATTTAAGGCCAGTGTGAACGGAGACATTCTTTACATGGATGTTTGCGTGCTGAAGGATAATCATTAGGTGCTTGGCGCCTCTCATCATTTACTCAACAAATGAAGCACGAACCCTTGCATTTACACAAATCCACACATTTGCATGGAAAGGCACCTTTTAAAAGCCTGAAATAAACTAGTTTATTTAATAGATATTTACAAGCAAAAACCGCTGGGATGATTCATAGTTTTAATTTTAACTTTCAGAACATAAGAGTTGTATTTTCTTTACAACAGAACAATAAGGATGCAACAAATATTTCCAAGTAAAGTTTATTGGAAGAGCATGTGTTATACTCACAAAAACTAAAAAAATAGACAATTCAAAAGAAAACATCTACAACAGCTGAAAGAAACATAAGTAAGTTTAAAACAGATTAAAAAGGATTTCAGAGACTAACATTTAAGAAGGAAATATAACATAAAAAGTAAACATGCTCTGGCATCCAAAACCATTCTCTTCTGTCTGAGCACACTCTAAAATAAAATTGGGAAAAATGTCTGCAATTAATGTTTGACAAATAGATTGCCAAATGTAGTCACGCAACTTTGTTTCACCAGCTCCTAGTTACTCCTCAGTAGTTCATTTATTGATACAACTCTATTTTCCTTCTTTCTTTGCTGGTGTACCTTCAGTTCTTATGTCAAAGAGTTTGTCTCAGTTCATCCTGTGGCA
This sequence comes from Danionella cerebrum, assembly GCA_007224835.1. NCBI lineage: Eukaryota > Metazoa > Chordata > Actinopteri > Cypriniformes > Danionidae > Danionella > Danionella cerebrum. Next base: position 300,037 of record SRMA01026909.1, read on the forward strand.
TGCAGAAAATGATATTTGCCATTTTGTGTTGTTAAAATCAATGTACTTCTCTGCATCTAAGTCCATGTTTGTTGCTGCATAACAAAAACATAGAAATGCGAGTTGGCTCTAAAAACTCACAACAAATTGCAGCTGGTAACCTTCAAATTGAGAATTTTCTCAACTTCTTTTTGAGAGTGATAGCACATATCTAATGAACAGGTGCATGTCTCTAGTCCCACGGTGCACATGGGAAATCTCATTTATTCTCCCAGAAAGTCTTCTTCATTTTCTCGAAAGACTCTTCCATCGAGCTGTTCCCGCCATGTCATCTTCACACCAAGCTTCTGCTGGAGCTGGACATAGAAACAATGGAACAACCGAAACCTTGTGAATCTTATGATGGGTTTTAACTAAGCACCAACACCTTTCCCTCAAATACATCCACAGACCAAATCAAAATCAATTAAATCACTTTAATGTCACATCACCAGTTACAGATGTGTTGTGGAGAGTAAATGCCTCTACACACCTATCCATAACCAAAAAGTTTTGTGCCAGAACTCCTTGATAAGAAGCCATCAGAAGATTCACAGAAATCTCAATTCGGATAGGTGTGTAGGGGCCCTAAAAGCTTGTTGCAGACTATAAAAGCCATCAAGGGGTAGTGTAGTGGGTAGTATTGCAGGCTTTTTGGTCTCTGGTTCGAATCCTGTCGGTGGCTTCCTGAGAAGAGTTTGCATGTTCTCCCAATGCTACATGGGTTTCTTCCAGGTACTTAAAAACCTTTACTGTCTTCAAGAAAAAGCCTGACCTCTGCCATCACAGTGCCTGCTATCTGTTCTTCAGCTTCACCTTTCGTCACCTTCACCTCCAGTCTCAGCACCTGAAGCTTCGTAATTGCTGAAACACATGCAAAACTTGGGCTCAATCAGTGTGAAACTTAGAATCAGGATGAAGAGCTAAGACTGAAGAAAAGCAAACTAAAGTCAAGGGAAGTTGAGTAAAGTACAAGCAGAGAAGAGCTCCTTAAATTGAGTTTGTCATACCTTCTTGGAGCACTACTGGATTTAGGATTGTAGAAGGGTTCTATAAGCCAAAGTCTTTTTTAAAAGTCTGCAAATGGCAATCAGTGGAAGGAGATGAAGAGAGGAATGACAAGCTTTTCTAGTTGAAACTAACCAGGCTGGGCAACATCTAGTCAAGATTAGTTAACCCATGCCCATTATATTCACACCCATTTGAGTCCAGTCAGGACAAATCAAAGTAAATTATATTGAATAAGTCATTGAATCAAATCAAGCTTGATCTTTAGCCAAACCCACAGGAAGCTCTTACTAGTGCTGCAAAAGAAGAACAATTCTCTGTTGCACAACTCGTCCCCAATCTGAGATGTGTTGTCCACAGCAGCACAGTCTTCATCATCCATCAGGTTGTCTGGTTGTAATGAGGCCCATGGAAGAGAAAAGACACTCAAATTTGGATCAGGCCATCTCCACGATGCCCTGTAAAGCCCAATCCAGGCATTTGAGAAGTTATTGATCTGCATGGTCTGATGAAGATTCATGTTTTCTGCTAAAGTCCGCACTGTGAACAGATCATTGTAACGTTGTCTGCAGTATGTCTGAGCACTGGGCCAGAAGAGTCGAGAGCTGTTAACAAACACCGGCATTCCTTCTGAAAAACAAAGGAATAGATTGCTTTGAGTGCTTCACCCCCCCTCCAACACCCACCTTATCAGTTTGTCTCTTTCTGCAATTATAGTCAAGCAATAACAATATACTTCAAGAACCATGTCATAGATGTTATTTCTTGAACACAAGTGGAGATCCCACCAATGCTTCAATCAGAAGCTTGTCAAATCTGAGTTTAGCTCTTGAATTTAAAAGGTGGGTTAATTAATTTATTTGAGAAGAAGCAGACTTACTGCTCTCACAGATGAAGATAGAAGCAAGCCCACATCTTTTATCGTCCCAGAACCCAGATGGCTGAATCAACACGCAGAGCTGGTTTCCGTTCATATTGTTAGGCTGATTTTGATCCCAGTGCATGAACAACGGAGTCTCGTTGTTTGAAGACCATCGCCAACCCTTCACATCATCATACAGTCCGATCCAAGCCAGAGACGGGTCGTCTGCTCTCGCTTTCTTTAACTCAATCCAGTCTGTGGTGGTCTGAACTGTAGCTATGTCAATGTGGTTCTGCAGACAGTAAGTGCGAGCCAGATTCCATGTTCTGTTCTCATGGATCAAGACATAGTCGTGCAAACCACAAGAAATGAACGAGAACAGACCTGAGGAGAGGAAGCAGAAGAGAATTAGTGGAAGTTGAAGGGATGCTCTAGCTCCCAATATCCAATCAGATCAGCTAAAGATGTGTGCATGGATGGTGAGAATATTTCTGAGCAACTGTTTAATTGATAATAATGAACGTATACTGTGCCCAATTGTTTTGTCATCATCTGCTGCAAATGTTAACTTAAGGTTACTGCAGTCGACTCTGGACTTATGCAATAATCCTTCATAGAGACTCACCTGCAAATAAGAAGTCAATGAGTCGAGGCTCCGTCCTCATGCTTTCCTTTCTAGTTTCCCTAGAATGCACTTTCTGTAGATCATGTCACATATAGACATGAGGGATGCCCACCCCTCTTCATTTGCATATGTAAATCAGCATAATCTTCATCCTCAAAAACTGCTGCTACTTCATAAACTCACAGTGTGAAAGATTTGCTCAGCTAATGAGGTGCATCTAATGGGTTTAACTTAAAAACAGAAAATTTCTGAGGATTCTGTCAGGAATTTGCAATGAAAAATATTCAGTATTCAATATTCAGTCCTTTTTAACACCCCTTTCAGACCAACACTTGTACTGTTTCTCTAAGGTAAATAGCTAAGTTTGTTCAACATCATTCATTCTTTTATACTTGGGATAGAGTCCTGCTGGTGGTGACTGTCCCTCTCACATGAAGAAGAATCCCAGTTTCCCAGAGGGGTTAGATCTTCATTTGCCAGAAGCAACTGAAGCCCACTTTGATGTTTTATTTGGGGAGTTATCGTTAGGGCCTCAGAGAGCAAGTTGGGATTCATATGATTCACCTGACTCTCCACTGTAAGCTCACTCACCAAAGGTTTTTTGCAGACACAGCCGACCCGGCATCTGACTGAAAGAAAGCCAGCCTGGGCGGTGGCGAACGCTCCCATTGTGCCGGCTGCAGAATGATTACCACCCAATACAAGTTTATGGGAATTTTTTTTTAAATGATTTCCGTAGAAAGTACGGTATTTACACAAACGGTTTTAATGATTTGCGAAAGTTATATGTACAGTGAACAAACTTCAATAGTTTTTTTTTGTGTGGTTCACAATGGTCCAATTATCCCCTGAAAAAACTAGACGGGACCATGGTCATCACGTCATGAGAAAAATAATTTACACTGCCAACGATTAAATCTCAATTTTTTTTCTAAAAAATTACAAAATAAATTGTATATAACAGGCTGCGTGTGAGAGGAGAGTGTGTAAGGCGGACTCGAGACGAAGCTCTAAAACCACAACGTTTCCATCCTTAACAGGAAGTCGCTTGTGCAGCAGTCAATGGCAGCCCCTTATCCAGCTCGAACATGGCTTACAAAAATGGTGTCATCCATATTTTTTTTACAGTCTATGCTCCAGATGCTTCTGAAACACAAGTTCACCTTCCATAGGCTTCCAGGATCAGTCTGTATTTTTAGTCTCTAAATAAATCAGAAATAGCTGCTAGAACCTTGTTTTTTCACAAACAGGGCATGTATCTCTGGTGCTGCACAGCCCTGCTAACAATTACAACAAAAATAGATTACTTCTGTCTATGTGTGACCCACTGATTGATTGGGTTCATGAATAGTTTTTGAGTTTAAAGCGGCACATCAAAGCTTGTGATACTTTTAGCCTTTCCTTTTTTATGTCGATAGCTCCTGATGGTAATCACTCGCTCCCGAGTGGGCTCTTGGATTTCACTGGCCATACTTTGCCCTGGAACATTCTTCTTATAATTTGATTTTTTACATATTTTATGAGCTTTAATTATAGAGAGTTTCTTCTCATAATATCATATTGACTGTTCTCAACACTGCAAACCTGGTGAAGGTTTGGAGTTCACCCAAAAAACTTTTGCTGATAACTTTGAGTTCTCTGTACATAACATGGAGATGAGCTGTTGACACGAGTTTATTTGGGCAGTGTTCTCCTGTTAGGCCTACCATTCTCTTAGAAATGATAAATCTTTGGATCATAGGTTGGTTCTCAAATTTTATTCCTGAGAGTTGAAGCAGACACTGGTGTAAGGTCTATTTGAATAAAAAATCATTTCTTGCTATATGTAAATTAGTAATTCATCTTCGTAACTCACACATTGGGCTTAGGGTTTTGCATAAGCCGATGCATAAAGACTAGCTAAGCCTGTTAAAGGAAAATCGATGTATGGAGTTGAGAGAGCGGATTTAATTCAGGCTTTGGGCAAGATGGGTCAGTTTTCTTTAAATCAATGTTTTCTTCCAAATCATTATTTAAATAATGCTGTTTCATCTTTAATACAATTCCTCACAGCAGCACACCGGAGACACAAGCACAGTGGTTGCTGCTCCTTAAGATATTTTCTCATGGACTGTTTTTCATAGATACTTTTGAAAAAAAAAAAGTTCTGTGAAGATATAAAGTCATGCTCTAAACTGTACACTGCTGCTTTTCTAAAATATGTTCAGTGCTTTTGTCAGGTTATGCTCTTTAAAAACATTTTTAAAACATTTAACTAGCAAATTGGATTAAAGTTGTTTCTGTATTTCAAGGATTCATCTGTATGGTAAAGAAGAGGCAGAGTTTCCTTCAGCTTCTTCTTTTACTGGGTGAGTTTACTTTTACTGGGTCACAATTGTTTATCTCACTTTTACAGAGAGAAAGTGTCGGTTTTCAACTTTATCCACAGCACTGTTTTGCAAAAGCTGGAGCGAGGACTTCAGCTTTATTCTTGTGAAGAACCCAAAGATGTGGCAGGAAGCGCAGCTGTACTGTCGAGAAAACTACTTGGATCTGGCAACCATTCAGAGCAAAGAGGAACGGGCAGAGCTGATAAAGCTGGCACTGTCAGAAGGGTTTTCTTCGTTTGCCTGGATCGGTTTGTCCAAAGGAGTCTCAAAGTGGCGCTGGTCATATAAAGACGAACTTATGAGTTATCACAACTGGGACGAATGGGAACCACACCTTCCTTCTACAGAGAAAAGCTGTGCCTTCATCGATGGTGATAACCTCTGGGGAGATAGCAGCTGCTCCATAGAAATTCCCTTCTTCTGCCAAACTGGTCAGAAATCCCTGTTGCCTTCATTCCTTTGCAAACACATAGCTAACATTAACCAAATTTTAATCTGAAGGTTCAGCAGATCTATTTAGAGCTTTTTAAAAGCTACCGAATCCTTCACAGATAAAGGCAAAGCTCAAAGCCACCCGTAATGGTCAGAAGAGGTGGTCATTAATTCAAAAGAATGTTTGAAAAGAAGTTCTTAAAGAGCTCAACAAGCTGCAGCTGAGTGATTGCTGATGGTGTTCAGCTGTAACCGATGACTTCAAGAGAGATGGGAACTAGAGTCTGAAAGTTAATATTCTTGCAGGCAAAGGCATTAAAGTAATAAAACTGAACAATTGTTTTATAATAAATGAAAATAATGAAATCTTGGGTTAAACAATTTAGCTAAAACGGGGCCCGTTAATTCATGAGGGTGAGCTCATTTACATCTGTTTAACCCAAGTGGCTTTCACTCACAGACGTAAATGAAACTGTAATCCATAGAGTGACCACTAGAGGCTGGTTCTGAGTCAAAGTCAATTAAAATAAAAGCCTTACTTACTAAATTCTTTAAACTATTCACATTTAGGTCAAGGAGCAGTGAGTGATGGGACTGGACCTAGTGCCCTCTATTGACTGACCACCACTGGTTTCTCTTATAACACGTTTCATTTTAATTGAAGATTGATCCTCCTGGGATCAGCATATGAGTATCATTATAAACTAGAAGGTTTACTTAATGATATCCTGAGCACAAACCTGTTTTATTTCAGACCACAACCAAACATCACAGAAGTTTATTTATAACACCAGTAAACTGAGTTGGCACGAGGCTCAACAGTTTTGCAGGGGAAATTACGTGGATCTCGCAACGATCATCAACGAAACAGAAAATGCAGTTCTTGGGGCAATCCAAATGAACGGTGTAACTTGGGGATCCTGGATTGGGCTGTCCAGGAACCCGTGGCTGTGGTCAGATGGGACTGATGTGTCATGGCCTCTGTTGAACTGGCAGCAAGGTCAGCCGGATAACATTGGAGGATTTGAGGACTGTGCATCTGCAGGGATTCAAGGGGAGATCGCTGATGAGTCTTGTGACTCCCAAAGATACTTCTACTGCAAAAGATGTAAGTGCAGCCCCAGCCTCACATGGTAAAACACCCAATGTTACCAGTCCCTCCATCTGTGGACACTTTTTCTTTACTCACTTACTTACCTTCAGCTAGGAGAATGAGTAATGGAAGCTTAGAGCTTGAAAGCCAGTGGTATTATGATTCTGTCTAAGTTCTTGCAGAACTTGCCATATTAGAATGTGCCTGTATGGCTTTAAGAGCTCCTTCAGATAGGTGAGGAATGAAATGAACCACTTTCCTCTCACAATGAGAGGAAACAGTGTGGGAGGCTTCAGAATCTGTTTCTGATCTGTTTTGAAACAGGAGTGTAAAAATTTTAGTTTCTTCTTTTTGTTACATTTAATTATTTCCCTGTGATCTGTGTTTGTGACTGGCTAACAGTGGTGTGTATGTGCAAATTGTAGACCCTCCATTCAGCAGAGTTCAACTACTGAGAGTAGAGCTGAGATCAACTGTGTCTCTGACGGAAGCTGCAGTGACGGAGGCCATTGAGAAGCAGGTATAAATCCTCAAATTTGTGCATCTATAGTACCTTGTTCATCCGAGATATTTCATACTGGTGTTGTTTGCATGAATTTTACATAAATAGCTTTGCGATTTTCATCTGACGTATGCGATCAAGTGTATAATCCCTTCATTTTGATCGTGTCTATGACCTGAGGTCACACAGGTTGAGAAAATACAATACAGCACTACATAACAGTCCAACAAAAACAAAATATCCACACTGGAGAAGATGAATTAACTGGGATTCTTGAACCTGAAGATGGTGCATGGGGTTAAAGGGGATCCAGAAGATAATGGAGGCAAAGGAGACTGAAGTCATGGGCCTGGAGCTCAGGACAGAAATGGTACAGATGCTGGAGTGGTGAGGAAGGGAAGTTCACATACTTCAGGGGAGTGATTGGTAACATAGGTGAACATAGTTTAGAATCTGATGTAGACAATCTCCTCATAAACAAAGGATGTTGAGACACAAGCTGTGTCCCAATCCAGAAGTGTGCATGCTTGTTAGTGCATATTTTAAGGCCTCATATTGGCAAAACCCAAAGGGTTCTTAAAATGCATCCCACTTTCGCCTGAATTCAGAGGATGCATCACGACCATCCTTCATGGCCTCAGATATCCCACAATGCTTTGCTTTTTTTCATTAGAATCAACACAAAACACACTTGAATTTGTATTTACATGTAACACATTTTTTTAAGGACAGTATATTCAAGCTTTAAATGGTGGTAGGGATAGGCAAATTGTAAAACATATTTTAACATTTGGTGGATGTCATTATTTTTTAAGAAGCAGACAGAGGAGTTGATAAAAATTATGAAAACAGAATGAAGCTAGAACAACATACTGGTTTAAATTACACACAACATAAAATACAAAATAATCCCTGATGGAAATGTGACCAATGCAAACAAAACGAAAAATAGAGCATGTTTTAATACACAAATAAATAGAACAATTAAAAGGTTTGGGGCTGCACTGGCTTAGGACCAAGCGATGTTATGCAAAGCAACTGTTTCTGAAATTGAGTTTTGATGAGATACTGGATTTGTCAGAGGAGGAACAAATAGAAATAGTGCATCCACATAGAAGCTGAGAATGGTAACAGGAACCAGGCCCAGTAAGTGTGGGGCTACTGGCACAGAGATATATGATGGCATCCCAGACACATATCAAGGGTTAACTCTTGAGTGGTGAGGAAGGGAATACTCCAGGGAAGGGATGGGGGAAGTGTCTGGTGAACATAATTAAGAATCATTTGCAGACAGTCTGAAGGAAATCCAGGAGTAGAGTGGTTATTTTCATTCAACCAACCATTTCAAATGCTTTCAGGGCCTCAGAGTTCCTACATTAAGAAGGCCATGCTTTAGTCAGCTTTTCCTTAGATCAAACCCGCAACACTTTAGGAGATACAATAAAGTGATCACCAGTTAGAACTTACATGGCAATACTAACAATGATTTAAAATTATATTTATATTTCTAAACAACAGAAGGTGATTTGAGTGTTTCTTATTAATGACTGATGAAATGTAATCTATAGATAAAGAACATCCTCTCAGAGCAGAACAGAGACAGAAGCTCAAATATATTATGGAGAATCCAGACAGATGGCAAGATCTTCCAGAAGGACAACATCAAACACCCGCCGAATGCGGCCTGTGAAGGGACAGATACAGGAAAACTACAGATGCCATGAATCTACAATGGTTAATCCCTGAGAACCAACATGCAAAAGCTGAGGAAGGAACTCCTTGGTGATATGCTTGCAGACAGCAGCTAATTTTACTTATATCACGTGGCTGCCTTTTTAAGAATGAAAGAGAGGTTTCTAGATTGCTAAGATTTTTAATCGTTTAAGTTGAAAATTGAGCTGAAAATAAAAATTTAATCCCACAGGCTGCTATATTAAAGCATACATCACCAGAATAGAAATTAATGTTAAATATATTACATTATTGTTTAGATATCGACTCTGACTACAACATATTCCTACAGCATTGAAGTAGGAATTTACACAACAGTAAAACTGTTAACTCTTAGTTTTCTTCAAGCTATTTCTGGGTTTCTTGCTTCTGGAGACTCTCTTTCATCTTTAAAATGATGGCAAATGAAGGATACAGGAATTTGTTTCTGCTTTCACCCATTAAATTTATCTATTTCATCCACTCCATCCATATTATTGCCTAGGTGTAAATTCTATAAAAAAATGTAAATCAACAAAAGTTGATTTAGATTGTACTAAATGAATGCAAATATATGAAAAATGACAATGTATTGACATAATATACATTGAGAGTGAAATTATTATAAACTCATCTGCATCTTGGGCTGGACTTTGCTGTTCATTTTTAAAAAGACACTTATGTAGGTGTACATCTTATATTGTTCTTGCATTTTTAGAGCTTTTTGGCGGTGAAAGGAACATTGGGTGCTAGTTAAATAAACACTGAGCACATTGTGAGGTCTAATTTCTATAATTCTCCAGACTCAATGATAGTGGTCTGATTTATAAAAAGGGTGAATATTCTCTCTCTGCACAGTGCTGTTCCTGGCTTTATGAGGTATTCAGATAATTTCCATGTTTTTGTCTAATGAGCTTAAATGGCTCAGGGATACATCAGTGCCAGGGGAAACAAGGATTTGAATCTATGGAAATTTAACAAAGGGGTAAAAGTGTGGTCTTTAGCAGAGCAGTATTGATTTAAAATTGATCTGTGGACCATATCGATGTAGGCCACACTGATAGTTAGTTTAGCTTCATCCTTCACACCTGTTTTCACGTCAGTATGAGCTAATGTATGTAGAAATCTGACATGACACTGAATATATTGTTTTAGAGAGATAAATGTTAATGTTCTTAATAAAAAAAGCTTTAGTTACTGTCAGACTTCACCTGTCTGTGAATCAATCGTCAGTGAACTGTCTCTCTTTTCTCCATGCTTCCTGATCCCTGCATAGACAATCAGGTGTTTCCTCACAACACAGCTTTTGCTGGACTAGTTAGTTTCTTCTTCAGAGAGGCAAAAGTACAGTCATTATTTTCAGCCCGACAGTGCCTTATATTAGAGACTGTGCAGGTCATTTTAAAATAATTATGTCTGTGTCCTCCCTGCTGGAGCAGAAGCAGCTTGTGAAGTGCATGAAAAACATGCTGCTGTCTCGTGCACGTTCAAGACGCATCAATAAAGGGTCACTTCCTGTGCCTTTATCACTGATAGATACTTACGTTTCCATAACCCCTACACCAAGGTGTACAGAAAGATTCACAGCGTTAAATGTGAAATACTGGTGTCAGTGGTACAGACACTGTGGTGCAGTGGATCACAAGAGTAGGTCTCCAGTGATGACTTCTGAAGCAACGTCTGCATTTCTAATGAGGAAGAACAGGTCCACTTCAGAAGAACATCAGGAGCAGATCGGAGGAGAAGAGCGACCTCTGCAGAAAGAGACCATGAACCTGAACTAAGCACGTGTTGTGCCCTCTCTGTTCCAAAGGGAGCAAAAAAATGTGTTATGTTCCCAGAAACTCTTAGATTGCATCAGTTCAAATCAGAGGCAGGTTTGTGAGGTGCTGAAAGAAGATGGGCCATGACCCCAGCCAGCTCTGTTGGGATTTGAATGAGCCAGGTGCAAAATTAAACAAATAAAAACCCATTAAACAAATGAGTTCTGACAGCTTCAGATCAAACCTGAAAAAAGAGCATGGAAATAGCTTTTAAATGCTCTGCTATCGTCGAGTCTGCAAGGAGACAGAGACAGAGGAAAGGACCAAGCTGATGAGAAGAGTTATCTTAAACTTAGATGTTTAGCCCCAAAAGAAACCCGAGCCCACACCGTCTTATTCAGAGAGCCAAGCAACACGAGGGATAAATGTTCCAATAAATGAAGACCAAAGTGTTTGGAAAAGCTAGGGGTAGTTTGGTGAAGTACAGTAATTCATCTGGTGTAACTTGGTGTGAACATCAGTTTGGGATTTGCATCGAGCTGGAGAGAATATTAAAGCTCTGGTAAGGCATAAAACCATGAGAGGACCAGAGGATTGAAGAGCAGACAGGTCTGTGTGGATTTAACACTTCTCATGCATTCAGCTGCTACACCCTTCAAATAACTGTTATTTCTCCTAGCTATGAGGATGACAGGGATGAACTAGCTTTGTGTTTATTCAAAGAATATTTATCTGAAGTGTTAGTCTTTAAATCCATCCCTAAATCTGTTTCAGAAGCTCCTGGATCTAAGATGATGGAACTAGAGTGGTTCATTTCACTTCTGTTCATCAGTAAGACAACAGTTGTGCTTAGAGTAACCTACCCAAGCTCAGGAACCTATTGTGAACTACTTTTTTTCAGGCTTTTCACCCTTGCCAGCCCGTCAGCAGGAGATGAATGTCTATTACCTTGTGGAGGCACAGAAGTCGTTTACAGATGCGAAGCAGTTCTGTCAGCAAACGTACACCGATCTTGCCAAGTTTGATGATGCTGGGGATCTTGAGAACCTGGGGTCCAGGTGGGTTGAAATGTATTTTTCATCAACTGATGGTACTGGCCACGGTTTGTCACATGACCTCATTAGCAAAGCCATCCAGGGTTCTAGCTTTGCAAAAAAAATTTTTTATTGTTTTATGATTACTCCTTAAAGGGACATGAAACCCTGGATGTAAACATTATGTGATTTTCTGAGATTTGAACATTATTTAAAACAGCTATTTCTGTTTGAACATTTCTGTATTATTCTGAGGTATTTTTGTACCAATCTTTTTCGATGATGCGTTGGTAGGTATGAATATTCATGTCTGTCTGGCTCTGTGATATAGTGGACGGTGTGCAAGACATATATGCATGGATGCGCAGGGGGACACAAGTTCGAATCCCGAGCCTGTCGGCATTTCCCAGACTTCCCTCTCTCTCTACCCAATTCTCCATCCCAGTCATTTCTACTGTAATGTCTTTTCGAATAAAGGCAAAAACCCTGAGAACTGCTGCTTCATTCCAAGCCACTGTCTATCTCTAATGTGTTCTTGTTATTTGAGGGTTGTGTCATGAACATAGATCACACCCACGCCCCTCCCTACTGTGCACAACAGGTCACACCCAATTCGTTTGTATTTGTTAAAAATGATTTATCCATCGCAGGGCAACGCATACAGTCAACACAATTACACCATTTAATTAACCTAACCGCATATTTTTGGGGGATTGTAGGGAAACCGGAATACCCGGAAGCAAACACATGCAAGCACAGGCAGAACATGTAAACTCCTTACAGGAAGCCCACTGGCAAGCCTCGAACTGGCATATTGGCCGCAGTGCTACCCACTGTGCCGCCCTGAGGTGAGATTATTTTGGGAAAAATGCTCCTCATTGATATGCTCAGTTCTATCAGATTCTCAACAACTATCATTCCTCTGGTGTTTACTTCACTTTGTTTTAGGTTAAAAAGTTTCATGTAAAAGCAGCTGATCTTCAGGAGACAGAGAAAGGAGAGGGGGAGAGATTTTAGAGTTCAGAGACAAAACCCTGTTTCTTTATCCATGCCCACTCATTTGCACACAAGGATTATTTTTGCATAAATAATTTTATAAAACAACCTGTTGGCCCCATATACTGATCTTGAAATAAGTCATGGAAATATGTTTATTTTAAAAAAGATTCCATATAAATCCTTAATAGCTTTTGAGTAAATATGCAGTAATAAAGTAAGATTTAATCAGTAATAAACACATCAAATCGTTAACACCTTTGAAAAGAACTACTTTGAGACTAGAACTAGGGGGAAATCTCTTTATTAAAGAAATAAATTAAGTCATTTTTACTATATTACAGAGTATAGTTAAACAACTTATTTGCAATACAATGTTCAGGACATTTTTGCAAATAAAGATTAATTTTTTTTACAGTGGCACAGATGTTTTAAAAACACTTCCGTGGGCATCAGCCTTTATGAACATGATTTTTGTTGAAGAGTTTTAAGTGTGGTTGTGCTTGTTTTTCAGCTTGTTGTTTAACACCGCCTGGATTGGGCTCCAATACACTGGGATTAACACTGATTGGCAATGGTCTCTGGCTGATCCCAGCTTCTACTCTGCTGGAGAAACCCAGTACAGGAACTGGGCTTCTTTAAATCCATCCTCTCTGTCGAAACAAGATTGTGTGTCCATTAACTACCTTGGATTTTTCTACAACAACAACTGCATTGACACCTTGAACTTCATCTGCTATGACGGTCAGATCAGCACAAACAATTAAAACTAAGTATAAAACGATTTGACAAATGGGTCACCAATCACAAGCAACAATCCAAGTAAGACTTAAAAGCAGACAGCTAACAAGTGAAGTCAATAGCTCAGATGTGGAACTAAAGATCTTAGAAGATGCTAAGGAGAACACAAGCCTTTGCTTTGGTTATACACAAGCTAACCACAAGTAGTGGAACAGAGAAGAAAAACAAGTGCCAGGTTTTCTTGTGCACTAGAAGAAAATAAGTGTTTTGAATTGTTTATTGAAATGTTGAAGAATTTCAGCATTCAGGACTGGGTTAGGGAGATTATTTCATTAGTGTTCTGATCTGCCTTTCTGAGGTGGCTTTACTAGAGGCACATGCTTCTGATGATGGTTGTGGAACTATAAGATCTTAATGCTAGAGTTCTTCATGAGAGCATCAGAGTTTTAAACGTAACATGAGCTGCAACGTTAAGAAGAACATTAGCTGTTACCACAGGCTAGGTTCCCATTTATAGATATATGACCACTGCTCTGCAATCCCCATTGGTAATCTTCCAAATGAACTCATAAGAGGCACTGAATACTTTGCTGTCCTTTCTGCACAGTTGCAAAAGCTCTCTGCATGGCTTCCAAGCAATAACCTCTGACAGTGTTAGAGATCAGTACATAAACAGAAGAAAACTAACAGAAACGAACAAAGAATAAAGTCCCACCTAGAAGCAGATGCTAACGCTGATATAGAATAAATATAAGCTCTGGTAGGTGAAAGATTTCCATGTGCTTGTTTGCTTTTGTTCCCTTCTGCAGCGCAGCGTGCAGACAAGCCATACATCTTCTACAATTACCGGTACCCAT
>SRMA01026910.1:0-93260 GCA_007224835.1 Danionella cerebrum
TAAAGTTTTTCAAGCTAGTAAACCTTCAAACATCGAAACTCAATTGGCATTAGTTGTAAATATTCCAGTTTTCAAGCTCAGTACTACTCACTGTTTAGAAATTTCTCCTCTATGTTAAGAGCAACATGCTATGCTAAATGCTTTTGACCATCAAGGTAGAGAAAAACAGATCTGAGATCTGAATCTGATGACAGAATGAGGCATTATGTGTTTGATCCAGGGCAACATAAAGCACTAATGCGCTTTAACAAAGCCCTCCGACTGGAAATCAAACTAATCTCAGCTGAAGATAAGCAGCCATTAGTCTAAGCATCAATGCAAAAAGTTTGATGAAAAAAAAATACCGTACTTGTAAACATGCAAATGTTTGATCACCAGCACCATGGTTCAAATATTTAGTAAAAATGTAACTTTTTTAATGATAAAGCAGTGTTCTAATGTAATAATCGTTTAAACATCTATTCTAGAGTTAATCTCCAGAGTGAAGCTTCTGTTTCACCTCCACTGCGGCAATATAAGCGCAGTAAATGGCTGCGCATGTAGACCCTGAACCCGATATGAGCCGATTACAAAACTGAGATATTCAGCTCTACATCATACCAATACATTGCGAGTATATCATCAAATTCACATGAGACCAGTCGCATCTCTCGAGACACAAGGAATCTCGTTAGATCTCATGTCACGAGATCTCATCACACCTCTAATGACCGATAACCGCAGGTCATTTCAGGTCAACCCACACATCACTGGTGTCAACTGGTTATCAGTTTCCACATATGAATAGTAGCTTTTTCAAATCTCAACCAAATCAAGTGCCCCGATTGATCCAATCTTATTGTTTCTATAAAATTTCTGAACGCTGAACCTGTTCAGGTTTACAGTAAAAATCTCATCCTACTTCACCATGTTTAGAACGTATTTAAATTATAACAGATCAACAGACTCCTAATTCTTGGATTTATTTGACAATTGACAATGTCTTCGAGATAAGTGTGTTACTCGGACAAGGGCAACAGTAGAGTTTAATTTGGACTCAGAATCAAAATCAATTGGACTCAGGAAGCACATGAGCACAAGCTTCGGAATTCTTTCCGTAAAGCTCTCAAACACATCCTACACACCAACTAGCACTTCACATGTAGCTGATCAACAGATGTGAATTAGAGTACTAACATGCTTGCCTTCTGTCTACCTCCACAGATTCCTGAAGGCGGAACAGATTTCTCTCTGGTTGATGCACTTGTGAAAACAGATAAATTGGCTTTTATTTCTGTTTTACAACTGGTGGCATAAAGCAGGCGCTTGCTTTCCCGTGATACTGCCAAGGACACTATGAAGCTGTGAGATAAACCATGATGAAAGAAGGTAATTAAATCACAATTCCATTCAATCTGTCCCATTTTTCATGGCTGAAATAAGAGAGTAAAGAGAATAGCCTTATCTGAAAAGCATAAAAAAAATTCAGGTCTGGCTTGTGAGGCTTGATTTGCTTTTTGTGTTTGTCTCATTTAGCACCGGTGAAAAGTCACTTTACAGTCAGGGACTAAGCAACATCCTTGCGTTTCACTTTTCTGAAAGAAACTGTCTCCTTTAAGATTTCCATTTCTCTCCTCGAATGATCTGCAAAGGAAATACATGCTTAATGAGTTTTCTGGAGGAAATCTGAAGAGCCAGTTAACCTCAGCTGATGAAATTGCAACGTTTGTGTACATTAGCCTTGAAGAAGAAAAATAAGTTAAACACTCATTTATGTAACTAAAATTTCGGTCATGGTATGTAGGATGTCAGAGAACATGGCCATGTTTATTTACAATATTAACAGGAACAAAGCCTAACGTCCCTTATAGATGTGGAAAACAGACATTCCAAACAGGAAGTGGAGATAGCATCTGCCATTGTGAGTACACATAAGATCCCTTTCCAGAGACCAATCCAGTGGAGTGGAGATGAAAATGGGGATCCAGCCAGAGCAACAATCATGAGAAACTGGGGAAGGTAAGTGGTTAATACTTCCGGGGGACAGGCTTCTGGAAGAAGGAGTCTGTAGCATGTAGGAGTCTGAATCCTAGGTCACACTACTGTGATAAAAATTTGGAAGAATTGCAAATAATATTAAAATCAAGATTTCTTAGATGATACTAAGTAATGCCAGTTATTTTAAATATTTGACGTGCTACAGCGTCACTGTGAGTCATGTGGTGACGTGCTTCCTGTGTAATAGGGGGTTTTAAAACGTGCCTGTCTGCTTCCTGGTCTCTCTCTCACGACTGACCCAAAGGAGCAGAGCTCATCACAGCAACAGAGACAATGACTTAAGGTGAAAACATGCTTTTTTTGTGCCAATGCAAAAAATAAACCTGCTTTCTGTTCATTACAATCCTGCCTCTCAAGCCTTCAATATTAGAAGGATAATGTATTTTCGATAACACTCTCGCGCCTACGAGGTGCGATTAAAGTTCAGCTGGGAGGAACTTTGACCTGCAATATCAGGTCACGTGATCCGACTTGGTCGGAATTGTGAGCTTTTTGATCTCTCAGAATTAGAAATATGTTAATTGCCATGTGTGCATGTGCTCATTCACACTCACACGAATGTGCGCACGCAGACACACACACACACACAAGGAATTTGATGTGGTACAAGGGGAGCTTTCAATTTTAGGTGCATTATGACATACAATAGAAAACAAGACTCTGGAGAGAATCTGACTAAAGTAAAACAGAGAAATGGGTATATAATGGGAAGGTGGCTCAAAGAAGTGCACCCTCCATCCTGTCCTTCCCAGAGAGCACTGTGGAGCAGGAGTAAAAAAAACAAAAAAAAAACAATGCACCCAAGCACCCCAATATGAAGCAAAAGTAATTTTTTTAAAGATACTAGCATTGCTATGAAGTGGATTAGGGAGCCCCCTTTTATAATTTAGATTAGTTAGATTTTGTTGTTTTGTGGGCGGGATCATGGTGGTTGCAGGTTGCAGCTGAAAATCCGCAATGTTCGGTAATAGTGTAACTGGCCCATCAAGCTGTTGTTCAGATAATGAAGAGGTCAATGCTGATCTCTGGGAGATGGTGATTGGCTGGTAAGTGAAAAGCGGAAGGGGACTCTGGTGTGTCGACTGACATAAATAAATCTGGCTCATGGCTGAACCAGAACACTCAAATCCTGGCTGCATAGATTGGCGGAAAAAAAATATCAAACCGTTCAAAAATCATTTTGTTTTCCAAATCATAAACCCTCAGAAGTTTGGGACATTTGCTCAATTTACTTTAGAACTTAAAATGGAACTTTAAGTTCTAAAGAACTTTAGGACAACCCAGCTTCTTGTTTTTACAAAAATTATTTCAGGGTGAAATAATAATCATCAATTGTACAAAAAATCTAGAGTATTACATTTTGTGATTTTTTTTTTACTGCAAAAATTTCATAAACTGAGAATGAACACTATATTTTGTATGAAATAAACCATAATACACCATTGCAAGTACTTTTTGTGGCATTGTGCTTTTTATGTCAGAACTTTGAAACTTTGAAATTCAAAAGAGCCGACTTCTAAGGGTTATAGGTTTTAAGGGTTAAATACTAATCTGCTTTTTAATGCGTATGATGGGTGTCGGATCCTTTTTTTTTATAACTCTAGAAGTGAAAATAATTTTGGAGCAGATAATACGACTTTCTGCACGTTAATTAACTACCCCACAATTACTGCTCCCACAAGTTGAAATCTCTTCTCTACAAAATACTCTACTTCGTATCCTGACTCATTCAGAGCTCTTTACAATGCAACTTAGGGGCCAAACAAGTGAATGGGAAGGTCTGGGGTTTATGGCAGCTTTCCTTGGCCAAGGCCTGCCCATGAGGCCTTTTGATAGACATCTGAAACAACTAATCACATTGTTTCACATTATGTTTCAATATATGAAAATGCCACCAAAACAATTGATCGACACGCAACAAGTTAGTTTTTATTAAAAGCTGAAAATCAGCTGTTCTCAGTAGATCTGTGGGATTGGATCATCTTTTGGGGTTAAAATTGAGAAAACAATAAAATAATTCAAACAAAATTGGGAAAACAATGGGGATCAACATTTTGACTGCTCAAAACTCATTGACGTCATTAAATGGTTACATACATCTAATGCTCATGAGATTCATAGCGCCTTTCATACACAGCAGTGCTCCCCCACTTCCCTCACAGAGTGAGCTAGAAAAATTAAAATTAAATTAGTTTAATGCATTATTTTAAGTAACATTTTTTTTCTAAGCAGTTGGCTTTATTTATTTATTACTGGCTTTGTAAAATGATGAATCAGAGATTCTATTTATTCACTCTCAACACAAACAGAATTATCCAGAAATTCTTTTTTTTGTTCACAGATGATTCTCAAGCAATCTATAATTCCTGAGCCGTCTCGAACGCGCATATGAACATGTCATGAATCTTTCGTTTGAATGTTTAAATGACAAGTTTGTAGTCTGAGGGAAGAACTGTGATGTATCTTTTACCCCAGAGAACGCTTTCTATTCAAACAACGTGGTTATAGCCGACACAGATGCAAACAAATCAAATAAATCCAACGAAGATCCCTTGTAAAAAGCATCTTATGGTCGGGGAGGACATAAGGTCAGCAGAAACTTTTGAGCAACAAAGAGTAATCTCCATATATAGATCTACAAACCCACCTTCGCGATTCAGAGAGGAGGAAAATCTTACATAAATCTTGGTAACACTTTGGAAAAAATTATATCCATGTATCTCATGTCAACCCTATGATTTAGTTTTTACTCGAGAGGTGCCTCCAGCTCCTTCAGCTGTGGAGCATGTTAGCATGAATTAAATGGATGATTGATAGTGATTAGCATGGGCAGCATGCAGAGTAGCAGTATTTACTCTGAGACTCACATACTCCTGTCGGCAGATGTTTCAAGAATCAACCAGTTCAAATCAAACGTCTCCCGTTAGCACCAAAATCTGATCTGTGGATCAATCTTAATAAAGACATGTTCAATACATGTAAATATGTTTATCTTTTAATAATTAATAAAGCCTTTTTTTGCATTATTACCCAATGCCGTTTATAATGTATTTCATGTATTTATTTATTCACTCATTCATTTTCAAACCCGCTTATTCCGTTTCGGGGTCACAGGGGTCTACTGGTGCCAGTCCATTCACACCTAAGGGGAATTTAGATTAGTCAATTAACCTAATTGCATGTGTTTGGGATTGTGATGGAAACCGGAGTACCCGAGGAAACCCACACAAGCACAGGGAGAACATGCAAACTCCTTCCAGGCAAGCCTCGAACCTACAACCTTCTAACTGGAAGGCCACAGTACTACCCACTGCGCAATCGTGCCGCCTTGGTGACTGATATTTCTGTTAAATAACAGTTGGCATTTTTAAGTGTTTATCTATTTACTATTGGCTGAAGAAAACATATGTAAGAATGAAACTAAATACATTAATACATCTACCTCAAAACAAATCTCCCTCACACTAATGAAGGAATCTATGCTAGTCTATGATATCTATAATCTATGATACGCCTGAATGGAAACATGCATTTTATTTCACGTATTCAACAATTTGGTTGTTCACAGAGCTCTGTATTCAAGCACATTAATTGAGAGGTGAGGGGAAAGAAAAATGTGGTAGAAATAAAATTGTACAAACAATAGGGATAACCACACCCTGGAGAGGACTGTGAAACAAAACCTGTTCAAAAATGTGGGGGAGATTTTCAGTGCTTCAGGAACCACCATACACCATGTGTATGCAAAACATACATGGGTTTCAGCTGTAGCATCGCAAAACAATTATGAACAAAAGACCATTTCTCTTCAACAAAAGACCATTTCAGAGGCAAACAGAGCCCCCGACTCAGTATTGAGTTTTTCTCAAGTACCAAATTTGGAATTTTCATCAGTTTCCAGTTATTATCAATATTACAGGATATAAAGATTTGACATATATCAGTCTGTGTCAAAGGAATGCACATATTATACAAGGTTTCCGTTTTTCAATGGAGTTACTGAAATTAATAAATAAATAAAACTTTTCCCTGGGTGTGTCATGACATGATACATAACCCGATATTACGTCTACAATTTAATTTAAAATATTTTGAGACCACAAAGCTAAGAAGGGTGGGGTCTAGTTCGATTTGACAACATAAGAGAGCATTTGGTACCATACATCCACTAGGGGGCAGTGTTAATGTTTGCATGAATATTTTTTACTCTAAATGATGGAGAAAGCTAATATAATTTTTTTTCTTGGTTAAAATGTGAGTTAAGGATTATTGTCTACTAGTAAATATTATATAAACCAAGAAGACCAGGTAAAGAAGTTTCAGAAGTGCCTAGAATCACAATCACTCCAAGAAGCAAATATACTTCAGCCTCTTGAGGATATCTGCATGATACGGATTGTGACAATTTTGTATTGTGATATATTTTGCCACAATTTTAACACCCATACTTTTTGTAATCTTCTAATTATATGGCCACACCTATACTATAGGTCCAGCTTTGTCAGATGATGACTAAATATGTTTTTAAAATCCTGACATGTATGCAAGAATCATGTAATTAACCCTGTAATTTGCACAATTATCTGTTTTTGTCTAACAAATGATCTGTGTTATCCTGATAAAAGAGAGTTATAAATTTGAACTATGCAGATCATGCAAAGGCAGTGGCATGTCTGCAGTATAGCCTGCCCGCAGGACATCTCAGCAGGAATGAAAGGCGCTCATCTGCAGCTCAACCTGACAGACAGAACTCTGCCACAGTCCAGCTGTTTTATATGATTCCACTCTTCAGAAAGGGACATTAACAATTATTCAAATCAAAATCAGTCAGAAATGAACAAGGGGACTCTTTAGATGTCATTCAGAGAGCTCTTAACAAAGACAGCATGAATGGCATGCTCATGCAGCTTTTGTGTTGAACAACATCTCCATTACGCTGGGGTATTCTGCGCAGCAGTTATTCAAGCTTTTCTCGAATGTCACTTAAAGCTGCAAGCAGCCATCAAAGGGCTCGAGCACCTTCGGCATTACCTTATTTAGAAGACGCTTTGACGTGCGAATTGTTGCAATATATAAACTATACAGGATAATTAAATATTGAAAACCAGATCTCAAAGTGTCTTTATAAGACATGGACTCTTAAAACATGTGGCAAATACATCCTTATCGGACCTTGTACAGCTGAGATATACTAACTTTGTGCTTCATTGTGAAGCATCAAATTCAGCTGACCGCCAAAAACAACCATTCAACGAATTAAAAAAAGCTTTCAGAGGCCTTTAGATGAGAATGCAAGAGTTTGATGGTGATCAATTAAAATCTATAGAGGTTTGTCGAAGGACAAGGCCTGAAACTGTGCTAAATTTCACAATAAAATATAAAATAACTGACTTCCTGTCAGATTTGGAAACTTGTTCCAATTGACTTTTTTGTAGGTCTTGGTCTGTTACATAAGTGTTCCAAATTCCAAACGTGTCCTTCAAACACACTCTAAAATAGCAGTATAAAACTGCAGGAAATGGTATATTCCATGTTGCTATGCGGTGGCACTATAACTGACACTGCAGCTTGCTATTTAGATGGAATCTTAACACACATAGCAAATTTGAACCCGATCGGACAGTGCATGGCTACTAACTTACATTAAAAACTTCCTGTTTAGGGCAAAATTTCATTTTCCGACAGTTACAATACGCACATTGTTTCACAACGTCAAAAAAACTTCACAATTCATCATCTTATATCATTTTTAAAATAGGAGTTTGTTAAAGTATGATGAGAGAAACTGGCAATTTTCTAACCCTACATGTGTGCCAAATTTCGTTCGACATATGACTAACTGAGAGCCCAACACAAGCGGAAATGCTTTAGGTGGTGCTGTAGAACCATTTTGCCAAACCCACATTAAAAACAACAACCTAACATACATTTTCACCAGTTCCGATGTGTTTGAGCTTTCGGTGACTTTTTGAGCACTTTTAGGCCCTCGAAAATTAACCGAAAGGTGCAAACCATAATGCTCTGAGCAATTACAATGTATTACATGTGAGAAAGTGCATCTGAAAGCATATTGATGATGAAAAAGTCAAATACATCTGACCTGGCCGCTCAGACAAAAGTCACTTTTGAGAAAACTGGATACATATCCGATCTATGACCACTTATGAAAGAAACATGGGTACTATTTGAAAAAAATCAGAATTCAACTGTTCAGACTGCCATGAACAAATCTGACACAGATCACATATGGGCAAAAAAAGAGTTTGGCACTTTAGGATGCAGTGTGAACATAACCTTTTTATCGGGTTTCAGGTGTGATTTTTATTATTGTTAAGTTTAAACTCCAGTTGAGCTTAAAGGAGCACCACATGCTTGAAACTACATTCTTAATTCACGATTTTGAAAGGGTTCCAATACGTTTGTGCAGTCCATTTTTGAGTAATGTTAATGCAATACTTCTGTGAGGTACTTGATTTTCTACGGGCTCCATGGGCTATTTTTATCTGGGTTGGTTTTTCCACTCCTTGCCCTTGCTGAAGTCTTTCCCACATGTTTCTAGATGGCACACTCTTCCTCTCTCTTTCCCCTTGACTAAATAATCTCTCATGTTTCTCTTGTCTGGTGTGTGTGAATCTTTGTTAATCTCAAGCACGTTTCTGTTAATTCCAGTACAGCTCATTGGCTCCTGCTGCTGTTGTTTACTAGTTTTTCTTAATTGACCCTTACGTCTGCATTTTGATGTGGTATCCTCAGTTTGCCTATAAATGGTACAGGACATTTGGGCTCTGTTCGCCTGAAGGGGGTTCTAAAGCTGAGATTGAACACATCCTTGTTTGCTACTCTAAGTTTGCTAAGTCCAATCAATGTTCCAAAACCACACATGCACAGCAATCACACAATCATATCCAGTTGAACGACATGTGCAGGGCTGGCAGGCAATCAGTCATGATTGGTCTATGGAGTCATTTGGCGGCCATCTTGGGAAGGTCTTTTACCTGAACACAAACACATACACATTCCCTATAGGGTCGTAACAATACAAGCCAAAAGAAAAACTGAACTTGAAAAGGGAAGAAAAGTCAGATGAGGACAAGATCAGAAAGCACTAGGGGAAATCAACAAACAAAGCTTTAGGAGCTATAAAGACAATCTGTGGACGAGCATGATATGGATTCTTAAAGCACATGAAACCTGTGATGTAAACATATATTAATAATAGATCCATCTGCCATGTTTTGCTCCTTTTAAGGCTAACAGAATATGGCAGAGCTAAAGGAAGCAGCCAGAAGCCCCGAATTCATTGATTTACAAACATGGCTCTATGTCTGACAGTATACAGTACCTTATGCTTCTTTCTGTGCCAGCAATCCCCAAGGTGTCTATTATGTATTACATTGCTTTCTTCCTTTTATTTGAACTCCGCTTTGATTTCCACACCGCTATTGTTATGTTTGATGACTAAACACAAGGCTGGCAGAGGAGAAAATATAAGCCTTGCATATAACAGGGTTCATCCATCCTTCTGCGTCATGTGTCTCCACTATACATTTTCACTTTTGTGACTAAAAGTGACAATTGAAATAAATCCATTCACTGCAGTGACTGGCTTTAAGGGGGTGATTGTAACTTTTTATACAAAGTGACTTTTTCTTAAATCATTGCAGGTTTGACAATTTTTCACCAGCCCCTGTGGTATTAATAAAACACTGCTGACAAAATTCTAACCAGTTGTTAGATGATGTATTTGCACTTCAAATATACATTGTCAGCTTAAAAGTAGTTTGTCGACTTAATTCTTATGGACACAGCATCCTGTCGACAAATTCTAAGAATTATTCAGCTCTACAAAGCTCTGTTAGTTCTCTGTTAGTATCACTGGCTCATCTGGTCTTAAATGATCCGATATATCAGAATCTGTTATACTTTCCAGATCGATATGTGCACTTAAATTACAATTGAATAGAATAAGAAATGTATCTGTTATTTATGTAATCGGCAAAACATGAAAGTGACCAGGAAAAAAAAAAATGAGAAAACAGTATTTTTCATAAATCATTGGTTGTCTGAAAATTTCTGTTAAATATATAATTTAGGGGACAAACAGTGATATTTGAGATATACATGCTTTATGGAACTTGTGCAAGATTATTTAGTTCTAGTTAAGACCCGAAGTGGCCTTAATAAAGCAGAGGATGGTGAGATTAGTCACAGTCAACCCACAGACCAGCTTCAAAGACCTACAACAGCATCTTCTAGCAGATGTTGTCACTGCAACCTGCCTTTTCACCACAAACGGTGTCACTTGATATGCAAAAGCACATTTGGGCAAGCCAGCTTAATTTTGGAATAAGATGCTATTTATTGATGAAAATAACATTATTTATATGGGGGAAAACAAGGGGTGTTATGCATGGTGCACAGTAAAATCCTAAGAGTTAAATTAACTCTACTCATAGTGTATTTGGTCCCACTCTATATAGAGTTAAACCAACTCTGAATGAGAGTTATTTAAATAAGTCTATTTGAACTAAACTCTCTATTTTTGTCTGTTTTTACTCTTTCTGGAGTGGACTTGGTCCCTCTCTGAATAGTTAATATTTAGTTTGCATTTTCCATGCAGATTTGGAAAAACATGAAGAAAATAGATTATTAAATTACTCTTTCTCAGAGTCGGTTTAACTCTATATAGAGTGGGACCAAATATACTCCGAGTAGAGTTAATTTAACTCTTAGGATTTTACTGTGTGGAAAAGCAACACGGCATTCCCGGAAAAACATTGTGGTTCCATCATGCTGTGGGGCCAGCGTAGGAACTGAGGATACCACTCAACATCAGCAGATTCCGGAGAATGATGTCCAGGAATCAGTGTCTCAGTTGTGAATCAGTTGCCTATATTTATCAAATAAAAAAAAAAATAATTCTTGCACTTTGATATAGCCTTTATTTTAAAATTTAAAATATCACTTTGTTTTCTCCTTTATGATATATTTAGCTGAAACTTTTCATCCAGAAAAAATAAGGAATATTTACAGATGTGCCCAGACTTTTGCATTCCACTGTATTTACTCTCAGTCAAATCAATCAATCCACTAACCAAACGACCAGTCAATTCGCCAGCCAGCTAACCAACCAATCAACTAAACTGACCAAAAGACTAAACTGAAGAACGATCAAACAACCAACCTACCAACCGACCTAACAACCAGACTAAAATAATCAACATGATCAACATGCCAATCCCAACTAAACCAACTGACCGTCCAACCTAGACTGACCAACCAACTAGCTAGCGGACCAACCAACTAAACAGAGAGACTGACCGAGCAGACTAAAACAGTAGAAACTTCTGCTTTCAAACATCTAAAACCTTTTGCAATAGTTTCCTTCGAAATGTTCAGCTTCAGAGTCATAGTATCTCTCTGCTGCTCAACAATATTGTGTTTCATCTCTTGGGAAACTAAATAAGATGTCATGACTGCTTACTAAAACTCAGTGACAGATACTCTATTTAAACCATAGCTACAGTCGCCACAAAAAGCAGAGGCTGACACACATATGCCAGAGTTTTACTCAAAGATAGAGGCCAGAATATCATTCTGCAAGAAATAGCAAATACGAAATTGGAATAGTTTTCTGTGTAGACTGATTCTGTAGTTTGAAAATTATATGCATATGAACATTTCTATTTGGTTTATAATGCTAATGAGCGAACAGGTAATGGATGTATGCCCTAAGGAGGGATAACACAAGTTCAAGGATTCAGAGGTGGAGTGCTGAGTTGACGAAAGTTCATTAATGTGATAATGTCAGGGAAAATTGAATCTCTGAGAAATGCAAAGGGTTCAGTGGATTCCTGACTTTAGCCAGTAAACAACAGATTGAGAAAGCCCTTTTTGTTTGGTGACACTGCTTATGATAGAATGGCATATTATACACAGATGAAATATGTTAAATGAACACTACTGGTGTCACTGGGGTGGACTTGTACAACCACTGCCTCAGTGTTAAATGAAACACTCTGTGAGTTGAATTTACATGTTTTTATCACTGACTGGGATCAACTCATTCATCTACTAATAAGATTAAATTAAAAAAAAAAACTAAAAACAATGCTACATTTAACACCAAAGCAGTGATAAAAAAAGAGGTTGGGTGTCTTTTTTAGCATTTTATTACTTTTTAATACAATTTGCTCTAAATAATGATCTTTAAATGTTTTAGTGACAATGCTTGATATCGCAACAAACCTGAAATTGTACAAAAATACAACTGTACTACAATTGTCACTTTTTACAGCAAAAATTTAAAACAAAGGGTTTTTTTATTACAAAAATACATTATGTTGAGACAGAATAAAAAAATCAAATACAATGTCAAAACAATGTGAAATTGTAAAAAAAAAAAAAAAACAGATAAACCTCCTAAACCTTATACACGGTTCTAAGAACTTTTGTGCCATTTTGCTTTTTTTGTGAAAGAACTTAAAAAAAAACACGAGTCATCTCACAAGTCTTGTACTTACAATGGTTATCCATTCTTTTCACCACAATTTGGCACTGATGGCATGATTTGGGGTCTGTAAGATAAAACTGAAAGATAATTTCAGTTTCTCACATTTTAATTTCAATTGCATTACAACTTATGTCATACCTCTGTTGAAAAATATCAAAACTATTAACCTTTTTATGCATACAAATTATATGTGACATCGAAATTAAATAATAGCTGAGTTGCGTCATTATTACTTATTTATTTGGAAAATATCCCAATAACTAAATCTGTAATTTGCCACACCTGTACCAAGAAATGTTATCGATTATGACCACTACTTGTTATGGAGGGTCTATCAGTTGATTTGGATATATGTGCTTGCTCAATAGATAAATATGAATGTTTTGTCCATTTATGCATTTGATAGACATTATGTGATAATTTGAAATAAGTCAAGAACATTTCAAATTAATATGTTCCATCTGCTTGCTGTTTAAATGTTGGATTAAAATAGCTACTTTGAAAGACGTGTTATCAAAATATTACCTGGCAACCAAATTAAGCTCCACATAGCTTCTGCTCATAATGTTCTTACAGTTCCGCAGTGCAATCTTAGAAAGTGTTGGAAGTGTAGGAAGAAAAAAAAACAGTTGTCAAGGAGCAACCTGTGAAAAATGACACGGCTTAAAATAAACACAAGAAGTGTGGGTGTGAGCACGTGCTCAAAAGTGAAAAAAAAATCTCTTGGCACCTGAGAACAAGCAGAAAGATAATCTAGTGTATCAAGCAGTGGCTGAGCAGAAGCCAGCTATTTGTATTTGGTTTTCATTAGCCGTGTTTCCATGCAAACTGGAATATCGCATAAAATATTCCACTCAACAAGTCTAAGAGAACAAAATTGTCACTTCCTAATAAACAATCGACCAATATCATAAAGAAAGTTGCTGCGTTAAGAGAAGGCCTCTTTTCATATATAATAACTTTCTTGCATCACAAAAGAGGGGAATCTGTCATTTTTACTAAACTTTGGAGCGACCAATGCTTAATAACTTTAATGTAAAATGTTTCTTATTTGCAAAATGAAGACAAACATCACTGTTCACCTGTAGGCTGTACTGCAAAACTCATTTTGCTAAAATAAAAATACAGTGGAACCTCAAGATACGAAATTAATCCATTCCAGGGTGGCTTTCGTATCTCGAAACAAGTTTTACATGTAAACGCCTAATCCGTGCAATGGCTCTCAGAAACAACAGTATAAGTTGATAAAAATTATAAACCAGAGAAAATCAACGTTTCTTCAATCCTTAAATCTATACATTGTTAATGTAATAAATGATAATAAAACACATAATATGTACACAAATGTGAAACCTTACCTTGAGAGTGAAGCGATGTGTCGGAGGAGGTGGAACGGGTGGGAGAAAACATTACGACACTACGTATGAAAGTTAACTTTCTCGAGATATTTCACGAATAAGAACACCAACACGGTTTTACGTCCAAGCGTAGACAATGTATGAAAAGATGGAGAGAGTGCTTCTGAGAAGTCACAGAGTTTTTGTTAAGGTACATTATTGGTAATCTATACATAATGTTTCACTTGATTTAAAACTGATTTAAAGTGTTTTAAAGCGTATCTGACTCCTTTAGTGCGGTCTGCAATGGGAGAATGGAACGCAAGGACCTGGAATTGCAGCACGACGTCAGACTTAACCAGCGGATAATAGAGCAGAACTCTTGGTGTTTTTCATATCTTGGAATTGATATCCAAAATATTTCCCATGAGACCTTTCGTATCTCGAACATTTCGTAACTCGAAGCATTTGTATCTCAAGGTACCACTGTACAAACAAATGGAAATTATCTATTTAAAACCATACAATGTAATTATGGATTCTTTTTATTCTTGGGAAAACTTGAACAAATGCTCCACTCTAGAAACACTGATATAACAAATCTTTAATACTTTTCAAACACCTTTATTATCCAGAATCAATTTTGTTCTTATCTTGGAACTAACAACTGTTTTTATTGGTTCCACATTTTGTTGATGTGTTTCATCACGAGATTACTCTCTGCAGAAAACAGTGACTGTTATCAGGCAGGATGCTGCAGGGAACGGCAGATCACTGTTGATATGAGTTTGCTTCTGCATGACACTGTTATTACATTTAACATGCTCCAATGACCCTGCCGGCAGCAAACCAAACACAGCGAATTAAACAGAAAAATTACATAAAGACAGATTGTGCTAAAAAGGAGGTGTAATGTTAATAAAATAGATATTTTTTTTGTCATATAAAATAATTCATGACCACAACAAAACATTAGATAGCATAAGGTAGAGCAAAAAAGATGGGTGGGCTGAGATGTAAAGCTTGGTGTCTCTCAGACATTATGTCATCTGAACAGTGCTCAACTTCCACTGCTTTTTAGAACTATCCCAAACACAGGATTATGAAGTGATTGCAGGAAGATGGCTAGCACTGCAAGTCCTTGCGTGAACATGTGGTGGGGTATTTAAATGCTTGAGTCTGAGCTCTCTAGTGTAAACAACAACCTGTCTATTTCCTGTTTGAACTCCTACCCTATTCTACAAACAACCGTACCTTGACCTCATCAAACACAATGCTGTCTAATTTACGTCTGTGAGGAAAAAAAACCACTCAAAGCAGCAGAAGCCCTACATTGATCACCATGAAGAGAGCAAACACAATTAAAATTCCACTCAAGTGACTCTTAGGATAATCTGATGCCCCCTGCTGTGTCCTTCCCTCTTTCTGTCTTCTTCACTTTAACAGCTTCATTATGGACGCTTAGAATTTCCAAAATATATTATTTAAAACTATCAAAGTATTTAATTTTCTTTAACCTTTATTTCAATAACTCTCTCTTAGATAACAGCCATAGCAACACTAGAAGGTCCAAAAAGGCCAAGGGGTGCACCAGGAACTATATATAAAAGACAAAAAGTGTGGTTTTGCATCGAATTATCTATGGCTTTTCTTTTGATTTGTTTGGTGAAACGTCACAAAAAAAATCTATATATCTGTATATCTATAGATGTTCATTATTTCATAAATTGACTTAGTTGACATTCACAGGTTCACCACCAGGGCCTGGTACGTATTACGAGCATGAAGTGGTGAGCTGCCACCAAACACAGATCATATCCATGTTTTCATTCCCAGCAAGGAGTTTGTGGTGAAAAAGGAGGCAAAAAAATATTGTCGATTTATGAAATGACCAAACACAAAGTATTTATTTACTGATGCAAAGGCTTAATTAGCAGCTCAAACAATACAGACAAGTGTTGCCTTGGTTGTATAATCTTTGGGCTTGGCAATCAATCTTAAATACAATACTAATATGGGTTGATCCCAGACATTGACAAATCAAATTAATAGATGAAGAACATGTTTGCAGAAATACATAGAGTTAGCAGTTTAAATGTTCAAAGGTAATGTCATGACAAATGTCAGGTCAGTCTGTACACACAAAAAAATGAGCCTACTGAAGCATTCATGATTTAAAAGTTTAAAACAGCTATCATATAATAAAATATTCATACCTAATATGAAAATCAGCACAACCACAAGGTCAAGGAAGAAAGGTGGGTGCAGTTCAAACAAAGTCAACTGGGCACAAGGTAAGGCTGCCTTTAAATAATACCTGGGTGAATAGGGAACAGGTGGCATGCCCTGATTGTTTCTCCCGAAATTCATTATACAAATATCACTTGGTATCACCCCTTGTCTTTCCTCTCTCTGTTCTCCTTGTCCTGCTCTCCAAATAAAGTAATTATGGATTTGATCAACTGGTCTTTGAATGCACATGATGCCATCTTCTCGATGAGAAGCATACGTTTGGGCGAACCCAACTGTCCTGCATGGACGTTTGGAGTTGACTACATGTTGGACAGCTCAGAGAAGCGGCGCATTGTGTTCATTATTGCTTTGTCCCTGGTGGATGTTGAAGATATTTATTATGTTGGAACTTTGATAACAATGTTTCTGCTGATTGGATTTGGTGGGGCCCTCAGTATCGACTAGTGCCACCAGTGCAGCTCGAAACCCTACTAAGTTGGCTGCAGGATTAAAACAGCCGTGGGAAGGGAAGTTAGGACTGTTATTCTAGATCTCCAATTGGATAACATCATGGCAAAACTAATGGCTATGCAACAGATTTTGCATAGAATGGTGGACATTAGATATTTGTGAAATTCTAAGATATTGACCCAAGACTTTTAGCCTAAGTCTTTCACTCACTTCTACTAGATGGCCATTGTCGGAGACAAAACAACTTCCCCAGGAGAACAAGATAACAAGAAACTTTGAATTATCCTCAAGGATACCAACGCCTTTTGTACACTGTCTAATTTTTTTCCAAAGTTAAATATTTCAAGAACCAATATTTCATTATTTATTAAAAACCCCAAAACCAGTATTTTACAAAATTAGAATGTCATGAAAAGGTTTATCATTATAGACTTAGTCTGCTAATTAATGTAATTAATCATGGGGAAGATTTCTAACTTGACGGTTGTGAAGAAAACCATCATTGACACCATCCATAAGGAGAAACATCTCAAAAGGCAATTACAAGAAAAGCTGATGCTCACAGAGTGCAGTTTGAATACATGCAAACACACAAAAGTTACAATTCATAAAGCAAGTGCCTGCAAACAAATTTAGAAGCTCCTTGGTTAAAATCTAATTATTTTTATTAGTTTACTGAAACTTCTGCTTGAATTGTCAGAGGATTTAGAAATCTAGTGGAGCTTCTTAATGAGTGGACTAGAGCTGATTTCAGTGCATCCAGAACCACAACATACGGGCGTCTGCATGAGACATGCAACAGGTCGAGAATACCACACATAAAACCACTCTTGAATCAAAAACAACCTCAGAAGCTGTGTCTGTACTGTGCTCAGGAGAATAATAATTGGTCTTGCTGCCCAGTGCTCCAGAAGTGCTCTCTTCAGATGAAAGTTAATTTTGCATTTCATTTAGAAATCAAGCCCCCCGTGTCTGGAGGAAGAGCGGAGAGGCACAAAAGTCCAGTGTGAAGTTTCTGGTCAGTGATGGTTTGATGAACTACTGGTGTCAGTCCACTGAGCGTTATCAAAGTCCACAATCAATATAGCTTCCTATCAGCATAGTAACTTCATGCTTCCTGTTGCCTAGAAGCTTTTTGAAGATGAAGAATTTATTTTACAGCAAGATTTTACACTTGCCCATGACTACCAGCTCCTGGTTTAATAGCCATTAGACAACTGTATTTGATAGGCAGCCAAAGTCACCTGAGTTGAACTCCGTTGAAAACATATGCGCTATTGTCTAGAGGGAGAGGAGGAACAGATTTCCCACAATGCAGATGAGCTTGAACTCTTATAATACAGTGTCAAAGGCTGATCATGCTAGTGGATGCTGCAATTAAAATTCAGAAATTTGAGCTCAACAAAGTACTGATGACATAATGCAGTACACTTTCAGAAGGCCAACGTGTATTTAAAATCCTTTTAATGCTCATAACACTCACAAATCTTTAATCCAAAGTCGACACCGATGAAACAAATGATTGATTTCATTGGTATTCTTCAAATTAGATTTTGTATTTCCCCACTGTAGAATGTGATTCTTAAGCTTTGATTTATCATCTGATCAAGATCGTCTGACATGTTGAGTAAATAGCTAAGATATGGATAGAGGTTTTGGGTTTTGCTGTTTGCTTTAATTACAGCAGTATCTGAGAAAGCTGAGCTGAACATCTTATTAAAATTCTGTATTCCAGCCTCATTTGAGTTCCAAGCATCATCATGAGCTTTAATAGAAAAACACACTCTGCAGAGACCGTCAAATACTCAATGTAATCTATTTGAGAAATTCCCTAGAAAGTTATAGTTGCAAGTAATAATATTGTGAAGCTAGGGCTCATGATTAAAATTTGGCCAACTTCTAATAACAATAGTTATAGAGTTTAAAAGTAAATTTTCAAAACAAATATTCATATATCATTAATAAACTTGTGATTAGGTTGAGCAAATGTTGCTCAGTGGCCCCTTTTTGGTAAAAAAAGTAACTAAAAGTAACTGCACCAATGTGCATTTTTTTTTTCTTTCTAACCATTTTACTCCAGTGGTGGTCAAACAAGGAGGAAACTGCATATGCAGTGGTACCCCGAGAAACGAAACTAATGTGTTCCAGGGTTCGTTTGTCGAACAATTTGTATCTCGAAGCAAGTTTTACATGTAAAACGCCTAATCCGTTCAACGGCTCTCAGAAACAACAGAATAAGAAGATGAAAAAAATGGAAAACCAGAGAAAAATCAAGGAACATTTCTTCAGTCCTTTAATCTACACATTGTTAATGTGTAGACATATTAACATTGTTAATGTGTAATACATGATAATAAAACACACACAAAATACGTAATATGTACACAAATGTGAAACCTTACCTTGAGAGTGAAGCGATGTGTCGAAAGAGGTGGAGCGGATGGCAGAAAACTTATTACGGCACCACATTTGAAAGTTAACTTTCTCGAGATATTTCACAAATTACGAACACCAAGCAAAACCATAAAGAAGACCGACCTTATGAGAAGGGATGGAGAGACGCTTCTGAGAATGCGTCACTGGGTTGTAAACGTTATTTCTTTTACGACACCTTGACTCTAACATTTGTTATAGCACTTTATTGATAATCTATACATAATGTTTCGCTCGATTTAAAACTGATTTAAAGTTTTTTAAATCGTATCAGCCCCTTAAAGCACACTTTCTTCATAGGGAAAAGGAGCGCAAGGACGCAGAAGCGCGGCGCGACGTGAGACCAACAAGTGAAAAATAGAGCAGGAATGTTTGTTATTGGTCGTATCTCAAATTTTTCTTTGTATCTTGAAGCAAAAACTTTCCCGTGAGACCTTTGGTATCTCGAACATTTCGTAACTCGAAGCATTCCTATCTCGGGGTAGCACAGTACTTGACTTGAGCTTGACCTGAGGATCTAATCGCTTAAAACTGAATACATCATGTAACAAAAAATCTTATTTTTCATCTAATCACTTTAGACCAGTGAATCAAACCAGAATTTTATCCTTTTTATGTATCTGTGACGTTATTCCGCAACCTTTTAATTTCCCAGTGCATACAATACGTTTGTGCTTGTATTTTGATGATAAAAATGCAAAAAAATTCACTTGAGAAAGTATTATTTTCAACAAGAAATCTACAGGATTAAACTCTATCAGAAGCATTGGTCAACATTTCACTTCAAAATATAATTAAACCATATAAGCTTATTTCCAACAGTCTGTTCTCTTCACACAATTGTCTTAGCAGCACTGCTTCCAGTATGTTTCTGAACTTTTTGTTCGGCCTGAATGTGCTTCGATGTCATTATAATCTGCCTAGGGCCTTCAGTGTCAGGACCAATGGCCTCACTTGCATCACCTTCTGGCAACCGATCTTTCTTTATTTATAATTAGATTTCAAAAAGGACATTTAGTGTAGTTAATTTATTAAAAGTATGTGGTTGCTCACCATTCAAAAATATTATACCTTTACATTTCAGACTTTGCTGAGGTTTTTGATAGTCAAGAGAATGGCGAGGTGCTATCAAGCATTGATGAACATATGTGTTGAGATCTGAGAGGTGTTTCATAAACAAAAGTAGACTACGTGATTATTCTACCACAGGCACTTGCCTCTCTACAAAAATATATGTGAAAAAGTTACTTGATCAGGTATCCCAACTGTGATGGGATAGCAGATGTTCTAAAAGGTGGACTGGGTCAGATATATCCATATTGAGGGTTCTAGCTACAAATGCACAGCATGTATTCTACAGTTACCACTTCTGATACACTTGGTAAATAATACAGGCAGTCTATTGACATTGAGCACTTTCAAATTCGGTTTGATTTTTTAAGCATGTTTGCTAATGGCAAGTGTTTTGCTATAAAACTGAAGGGAATGCACCGCAGAGGATTGCACTCTCTCTCTCTCTCTCTCTCTGTCTCTCTCTTTCTGTTTATTTCTTGTGTTGCTTTCAATCCTTGCTGCTCTGATACATGGATGGATGTGGAGAAGGGAAGAACTCAAGGTCAGAGCTGCTCCAGGGGAAACACTGTTATATCAGCTCAGCATTCTCCATTATCACTGCATTCATTCCTGCCTAGGCCTGCTCAAACAATCAAAACAGAAGTATGGATTCCACTTTGTGCTTGTTCATGGTGTTACGCAAACAGTTTCTCTATGATCTATTGCTATTATGACCAATATTCATAGATCCAGGGATAATCTGCAATAAACAGTACTGTGCAAGGTGCCAAAAATGCTATTGTCAAAGTATGATTTCAGAAATATAAGTACAGTGGTACCCCGAGATACGAAATTAATCCATTCCAGAGTGGATGAGTCGAACATTTTGTATCTCGAAGCAAGTTTATCCATCACCTATGTCATTGCCCTGCAACTCCTTGGGTTCCCTCGACAGTGTTTCCTGTGATCTCTGTGTGAGTTTAATTTGCAAACCTGTACTCTGCTTCATCACCAGACTAGGTTTCCTCACCTGTGGTGCCTCCCCTTGGGTATTTTCAATCTCCATTGTTGGCTTTATCTCGGTGTTTGGAGTCTCCTGCCTGATGTTAGATGCGGATTCAATCATACTCACATTGGAAAGGATATATTCCACCGCCATGCTAGGAATCTGGAATACTCCTCCGTGGAACTCCCTAGCATTGCCTGGAATAACCTGGAAACTTCATATATAGAATTGTCCATATATTTCTGTATATGAAGGAAAACACTAGCGTTCTTGCACCATCGCCTGCAGCAAAAGTAACATCAATGCACAAAGATAACTCCTACCCTGATTCATGCCTGGGAGGTGTTCTCTTATCACATTGAAATTTCCCATGCTGCAGGCGGTTGAACACTTGAATATTATTACAATGCACCAATCAATCAGTCCATCAAATTATATATAATAATCGTATATTACCTTGAAATAAGATTAATATCTTTAGCTTTTGCAGTTTTAACAGTAAATTAATTAAGCCCAAACATCGTAGCAGAACTGCTGGGGCATGAGAAACCGCCTAACTTACTTGCTATGTGTTTTTTGTTTCACTTGACCAAACCCTCCATGGCACTTGATTTATGTAGGCAGCACTCTCAAGGTCACTGTTGTCCTGAGGGAGAACCCAGAGGTTCATAGTTACATCATGCAGAGAGGATCATTCCCCACTTATCATTCATTTCCTGCCTCCAGACTATTTTTGTAGAGGGAATTGATTTTATATGAAATAGACAGATCAAGAGGGAAAAGCTAATATTGTGAAAGCACTGATCCATATAATGTTATTCTTGAACCGATAAAAACAAATGAACTCTTTGTGGTTCTAAAGGATTTATATATCAAATTCAAGCACTGTCCAGATTTGAACTGTCATTTTAGAAAAAAAAACGTATTGCGTGTAAAATGCGAAAAGCATACAACATAATAACAGACTTTAGCTTTATTATTTTGCTATATTATTGTACTATATATTATAATAAAAACAATTATTCTATAATCTGTCAAACAATAATATGGATGGTATTTGAGTAGTCTTGAGTAGTCCCTGGTTACAGAACAGAAATGTCAATAGTTTTTTATTTAAAAAAAAAAAAAAACTTGCCAACAAACCCTTATGATCCTGATTTACATCCCTGAAATTCTTGCATTCACCTGCTTTACAGTAATCGTTGATTAAACTCAGTAAGTGAAGCACATAAAAATAAATGTAGATTTAGTCTGGATTCTACCCCTGTAGTCTGAATTCCAGACTTGTGCTTCATCTTGCGTTTCATTGTTAGACGCCTCAGCTTATCTTAGGAATCGTATAAACAAAAAGTAAATTATGATGATAATCATCTTTTATAGCCTACTTTTTAAGTATATATTTATCTTTACTTAGATTTAAGTATTTTCAACGTTTGAAAATGGCTTCAATTTGTAAGAAGTGCTTGAAAAGTGCTCGACAGTATTGTTAGCTGAACATATATTTAGTCTTTTAGAAGATTATTGAAATGATCGAAACAGAATATAGGTAGGTAGGTAGGTAGGTATTTATTTTTTTAACTTTAGCCTTTAGATTTTAGATTTTGTGGATGGTGTCTTTGCTCCCTATAGATTATGATCCTGGATCACCTGAATCATTTTTCTCCAGTTAACTCAGAAACACAGCTATATTAGAATCTCTAATGCAAAAAAATAAAATACTTCTAAATGTTGATATGGGTGATGTCCTGAATAGGGATATATTGATACATGTATTGAACCATTCCATATAAAGTTTAAATATCTTTGAATAACCAATTCATATATTAAGTTAATACACGTGTGGACAGTTTTTTTTTTCTTCTTTCATTAATTGAATACATTTTTAAACGTGCAAGGGTTTGCTATGGAACACTGCTTCCTGCAATGCGTCCCGGCAGCTGTTCCTATGCCAGCCACCTATTCATTTTCATTCATTCACAACTAATATGGAATACCCAAGTGCGTTCAGGAGGATAAAGGAACCTGTTCCATCACAAAAATTATCTACGGAGAATAACATCCAGGATATCAGTTGATGTTGATTTACATATATATATATATATATATATATATATATATATATATATATATATACAAAAGTCTAATCAATGAATGCATCTCTCATTTAAACGTCCAGTCAGTGAGCAGAATATTTGTTACATTAAGTTATACAAAACATTTAAGAATAATGATTTTAGTGATTTGATTAAAAATGTGCTAATTTCCAACCAAACTTAAAACGGTGGCATAATAAAATACTGAACCATAAGTTCTGTGTATCATTACACCCCTAGTCGTTAAAGTTCTGGGTTGAAATGGTTTTTATGTCATTGACTTTTTAAGCTTTAGGTCATCTGGGGTTTTAAAAATACACACATTAAAACAAGCAACTTTAGAACAACCATAAAGATTGCATTAAATGTATTGAGCAGTTTATTTCAAGCATCCCAATGACTAAGAGTCCCATAACAGTTTATCATCAGTGAATGATGTTATCAGTAATAAAATGATAGCATGCTCCACCTGAGGAGTTTATTGATCAGCGCTGTTATCTGTGTTTCTGTGTCTAATCTCATGAGCAGTAGGGTCATTGCCTTTCAACCACTCTATAGCAAGACCGTGTCTTTTTAAAGGAAACTACCTTGTATGTAACTAGCTCAGAAAACTATGGTTACATGTCAAGATCCAAGAAATGAAAAAGTACTTGCAGCATTGGTAAGATGCAAATTAATTGGATTTACTTAAAAGACATACACTGTATTTTTCTTGGAGGCCTTTTTCATGACATAACTATTAACAATGAATTACCTTTAAAGAAAATGGCATTTTTAAAATAACATCTATTTCTGCAAGGTTGGACTGTTTCAAAAGATCCTACAAGTCATGACAAGGGCCGAGCTGTATAAGACAAACAAAAAAGAGGGACGAAGGCCTTGACCATCAATTTTTCCCCCAGCGTGATCAAATAACAAACAACTTCATCAAAGAAATGTCAAAATGAAGACATTAAAAACAACATATTTTGAAAAAAATGTTCATCTTTATGTTATGAACATGTTTTGTGTTATATCAGTGTTCAAGGTCTACTTTAAATTTTTTATTAATTGCCATGTTGTCATTTGAGATTATTTTACTCACTCGTCTTTTTGACAGAGATCGGGCTGAAAGAATGAGGGGTTTCACTGAAAGCGCTGTTAAATGAATAGAACTCAAGGCAGAAAACAAGAGGTTCTAAGTTTCGGACCAGCAAGGTTAATTCTTTTGACATTAAATCGCCGTTTGTAAACATAATATGCCAAGTTCAACAGTATACAGTGCTGGATCACAATTTAAAAACACATCATAAATATAAAAGATCATTATTGTGTTACATTCTGCATCTTCCCTTCTGGTATCAGCACGGTCCAGACTTAAAGACAGGACATTTTTAATTTAATCATTAAGAGTTTTGAATATTTAATGTTGTATCAGTTTTTATAAAGGTAATGTTTTAAATTCTGCATAAAATGTGCACATTCATAGACAGCATTAAAAAGCATCATGCATCAGCCTGTAACCAATCAATTGTTCTGAATGTTAAAACTGTGTACACAGACACAAAAACTTGAATACGAACACAGAAGCTTGCAGCTCTGCAAACAGACAGATTTCGTTTTCCTCTGAAAGCAGCAGTGTTGTATGTCGAAGTGTTGAGCAGATGGAAGTGTGAAAGCAGGTGAAAGATCGCAAAGACTGACACAGACAACCGGTCTCCCCGAGGTCACAGGGGAGAGAGAGAGGCTTTCAAAAGCAACAGTAGAGTTCAGACTGCAAATATAATCTGTAAGAGAGCATTGAGAGACCCACTGCCTCCAATCACTAAAGTCAGATAAGGTAAGAGGTCACAAATAGAGCGGACCCAGGAATGAAATTGACTTTATTATTTGTGGGAACCATCTGATATTACGCTAACTGTATAAAACCCGTAAAGAGCAGATCACATGGATAAATGCATGTTAGAGGATGAAATCTGTGTTATACACATGCAAAGATGCATGCATACACTCTTTCTGGTTTTACATCATCTACATCTTCTTATTAAGTGGCCTATCCAATTTCAATTCCAGTTTTTTTTTTTTTGTTTTTTTTTGTGCTGTTCACAGCAAGGAGCTCAGCACTTCCTACTCTACTCTTCGAATCATGTTTTTCACTTGTATATTATCACGTATATTTGTTTTTAAAGCAGTTAAAGTAACTTCACGGGCACATGTATATATTAATATTTTATTCATTTTAATTCAATGCAACTTGATGCAACTAGTTATATTGTCTAAATGTAGCAGTTAAAAACTATAAAAATGCTCTATTTCAAAACCTGAAACTTTAGAATGAAAAATAACACCTTAAATTTAACAGTTTCTAACATAATGAAGTGTACTGCTGTAAAAACATAGGTACACTGCATTACTGTAACCATTGTACAATGTTTCATTCTTAACGAACCACACATTTACACTTAACAAATACCTGATTCTTGAGTTTGCTAAATGCAGGAAAAATCAAAATGGCTTTTATCTAATTAACTGATTGTAGACTTTTCATTAAAGGGTATTAATGAGCTTTAAACAATGCAAAAAATGGAAATACATTATTATTTAAAGGTATGGCCACAAATGTAAAAATCACTATCAAGTCATCATTTTATTTAAGGAATTTGTTTTGTTTAGTTACATTTAAAGTCTACAAAAACCATAATAAACCATAATTAATTTAATTTAAACCCTGGTATTTGACATGAACTGTATTCATAACAAAATTATTTTAATTACATGTAATCTAGACAGTTATAAATCAGAGAAAATGTAAAGCTCTGGTAACAATTTCTACAATCTGGTTGCGATGGAGGAGTCAGTGACAGAATATTATGTTTCTCACGTCATTATGAGCTATGTACACCCACCCCCATGTCTAGATAGAAATATACCCAAGTATATAAATATATAAATCAACCCCAATATCTTTATGATTTCCTAAATCTGAGCTATGGTTAACAGCCTGGTTGCTATGGAGAAGTGAGTAATGTAATGTTGCCTTTGTCACTGTAAGTTATATAAATCAAACCACATATTTCTATCATTTAGCAAAGCTGAGATAGAGTTCAAAAAATGTGGTTGCCAGGGTAAACAGTTTGGTTGTTAAGTCGCTAAATAAACGTAATTTCTCTACGATCTTTCATCTTGAAGATATATCCGCTTATTATCCCAATTTTTACCAAATGAATGGTAAATATTCAACTTCTTCAGGATTCTTATTTTTGCAAATTGGTTGGTAAGTTCTTCCACAGATTGATAACCTCAGCAAGTGAGTTTGGCTCCATGGAAAATTTCCCAGCATTCTCTGCAATTGCCTAGAATTACTTTAGTGGTACAAGTCTGAAAAGATATAGCAACCTTAATCAGAGCAATTTGGATGTCTTGGCAAAGTTCGGTGGCTATAGCCTGCATGAATTAGAATTTGGAATTTTTTGTCCGAAGTAAAAGACGAATAACATAACAAATAAACAAACACACAAAAACATATTTATAAACGTCTTTATAAACATGACAATGTTACCTCTCTATCCATCCGATGTGGATCTCATAAGCTCTACGAATTTAATCAAACCATCATCCAGAATGAAACACTTCTTATTTTTTTCAGCATTAACCAAGAAAAATCACGTGTTTGGAATAAACAGTTTATTGTTCTTAGATCACTGTCAGTGTGGAGGTACCTTTAAGAAAGTGATGACGCCAATATTAATTTCTAACTGGTGAGTCATGTCTAAAGCTGTCATGACTTCAATTATCTGCTAACCGAGTTGAGCTGAGTCATTGTCTCATTAAATCTATGCTTCATTTCATCTGGCTGATGAACCACACAAGGAACACATCCCAAAGCTGTCTTTTAGGGTACTTACATGACAAAAAGAAATTGTATTTTTTAGTTCTTGCCAAGAGGTTCTTTAGTGGTTCTTCACTGGTTCTTTGCAGGTTTGAGGGTTCTATATAGCATTTTCTCTCTTTAAAGAATTCTTTAAGCTCTTTTGGTTCTTCAGTGGTTCTTTGCAGGTTTGAGGGTTCTATATAGCATTTTCTCTCTTTATAAAACTCTTTAAGCTCTTTTTGGTTCTTCAGTAGTTCTTTTCAGGTTTGATGGCTCTATATAGAATGTTCTCTCTTTAAAGAACTTCTTAAGCTCTTTTTGGTTCTTTAGTGGTTCTTCACTGGTTCTTCACTGGTTCTTTGCAGGTTTGAGGGTTCTTATAGCATTTTCTCTCTTTAAAGGCTCTTTTGGTTCTTCAGTGGTTCTTTGCAGGTTTGAGGGTTCTATATAGCATTTTCTCTCTTTATAAAACTCTTTAAGCTCTTTTTGGTTCTTCAGTAGTTCTTTTCAGGTTTGATGGCTCTATATAGAATGTTCTCTCTTTAAAGAACTTCTTAAGCTCTTTTTGGTTCTTTAGTGGTTCTTCACTGGTTCTTCACTGGTTCTTTGCAGGTTTTAGGGTTCTTTATAACATTTTCTCTCTTTAAAGAACTTTTTTCTTTTTGGTTTTTCAGTGGGTCTTTTCAGGTTTGAGGGTTCTATATAGCATTTTCTCTCTTTAAAGAACTCTCTAAGCTCTTTTTTGTTCTTTAGTGGTTCTTCACCGATTCATTGCAGGTTTGAGGGTTCTGTATAGCATTTTTTTCTCTTTAGAGAACTCCTTGAGCTCTTTTTGGTTCTTCAGTGGTGCTTCACTCGTTCTTTGCAAGTTTGAGGGGTCTATAAAGTATTTTTTTTTTCTTTAAAGAACTCCTTAAGCTATTTTTGGTTCTTCAGTGGTTCTTCCCTGGTTCTTTATACCATTTTTTCTAATTAAAGAACTCCTTAAGCTATTTTTTGTTCTTCAGCGGTTCTTTACTAGTTCTTTGCAGGTCTGAGGGTTCAATATAGCACTTTTTTACTTTAAAGAACCTCTGAAGCTCTTTTTGACTCTTCAGCGGTTCTTTGCAGGTTTGAATGTGTGATAGCACATTTTCTCAAGCTATTTTATAAGATATGTCACACGTAATTGTGTCTATACTGTGACGAGGTAGCGGGATTGATCAGCGTTTGCCTGGTACTACTCATCAGCCTGTGCACGTTTGCCAGCTGCGCATCATCAAGCTGAATAATTAAAACATGATGCAGGGAGTCGCACCGATCACAACGAGCCACTGGGGAATGCCAAAGGGGCCCAGAAGGTACCCTCTGACCGGATCTAGAGCGTCGTCGTTGGGCCAGTAGAGTCACAGGGTCTCAGCTGGATTTCTGTCTCCCGGAGAAGCGTATAAGGCTCCGAATAGGAGTCGATGACAAGGGCACATGTATCCAGTGACCCCGGATCATGGCAGATGGACCAGCCTGGCGGGACCCTACACCTCTGGTCCAGAAACCCACTCGCCACTGGAACAAATGGGGGGACTTGTTGCGGCCTTGAACACTGCAAGTGTGTCCATGCCTCTCTCGCCACCCCCAATACGCACATACATTGTTGTGTCAAAATACTAATAAATGGTAAGGAAGAACTCTGGGTTGGGTTTGGGTTGGTGTCTGTTGCTGTAAGCAATGTTATTCTATCTCATCTTTCCAGTGTAGTGTTTAAACATAGAGTCCCTCTA
Organism: Danionella cerebrum; assembly: GCA_007224835.1. Lineage (NCBI taxonomy): Eukaryota > Metazoa > Chordata > Actinopteri > Cypriniformes > Danionidae > Danionella > Danionella cerebrum. Next base: position 28,783 of record SRMA01026910.1, read on the forward strand.
ATCTATAGCACCTTTACACTCATCTACATAAGCCGCTAATGAGTCAGATTACATAAGACAACATTATCCACGCATGCTAACAAATGTAAACAGTAATGAACAGCCAGGTTTAGATGGAGAAAGCCTCATTATTATTATCAGCTGGGGGAAATGGAGATGAGAAGGTCTTCTGGAGCAGATTCTTTTCAAGCACAGTGTTTCATTGTGTTTTCAACAGAGACAAACACAGTAGTTAAATAAATATGTCTAGGAACCTCATCAAGTACATGTATGTTGTGCACTTTTGGTCTTTAATAAAAAATTTTACAGTTTCCAAACAGATATCCTTCATAATTTCATTATGCATTTTCTTTACTTATTCCAAAAGGGTCACATGGCTCTGCTGGTCCATAGCATTCCCACAAAAGGCTGTTTTAAAGTTCAATTCCATCCTTCCATCGACTTTCTTCCTTGCTTGTCTTGCAAAAGGTAGGGGTTCTCCCTGGACAGGTCCCCAGTCCATCAGAGGGCTACACACACTTTCAGCTTGCATTCTAGATTAAACCTAGACGAAACAAACATCCCAAACTTCCAAGGGTTAATGATCCTTTCCACCTGGTGGGTCATACACCTGACAATAATTCTACAAAATTTTTTGATGAAAAATTCAAGTGCACCTATAAGAATTGATCGTTGATAGAAGGCAAAAGGTAGTAGCACCAAACATTGTTTAGGTTTCAGGAGTTTGACCATCTCAACCTGCCCTGAGTTTGTGTGCATGTGTGGCGGATACAAACATGCAGCCTTCATGATAGATGAAGGGGAGGAAGGTGGGGGCGATGAGGCTGGTGTTCCCGTCTACACAGTGTGATTCCAGATTCTGGTACAACAGAGCCGCCACATTGGGGAGGTCAGGATGGTGGGCTTTTTTGATCACAGTCATGACTGGCTAAAGTCCTGACAAATTAATGGATGGTAACATGGTTTGAAATAGTAAAACTAAGTTTATTAATAATAAATGAACATAAATATATAATAATTTCGGAAAAAAAACAGCACAATTTCTGATGGGCAAAGAGAGGGTGAATCTATCCAACAGAACTAGATTTAAACTCAAAAGAGTAAACCAGAAGCAGAACTCAACCAAACATAACAAAACAAGAAAAGAACTAGTGTAAGGCCAAACTGGACTGGTGAGCAGGAGCAGCAGTATGTGTAGACTGAAGGTGAGGTGCACTTATAAAGGTCACTCGTTCTCTTGATCAGCTTATGACCACACCGTCATCTCCAATCTCATCAGGATGAGTAGGAAGACTCACATCACTCAATATGAAACAAATGTACATTTTACAGTTGGTATTGTTTTAAAGTAAATTGTTTTGCTGGTGAGATCTTAGCACACATACACAGAACTTGTATATATGGATAAAAAGAAATGTTTGCGCAAACTGTCCTAGATTATTTTTTTATTTTTTTCAAATCTTTTAAAAAAAAAAAACTAATTGTTGACTGCATTTTTCACATTTATCTAAAACCTCTACAGAATAGAATTAGATAACAAATTAGGAAAATTTTACAGTTCGCTGTCTCCAAGGTGGTATCTGTAACTGCGTTTCCCTCCATTTTTTTAGGAGCATTTTGGAATATTGCATTAAAATACAATGGATGGAAACACGAGGATGATATAAACTTTTTCTGATGATAAAAAATGTGCTTAAACTTATACATAATTGTATTTATTGAATTAATTTCAATGTAATGTGACATTAATAGACAAACCATTGGATCAATTTCATTGCACAGAATCTGAAATGTGGTTTTGGTCATTCTAAAATCCCATAGCCAAAGTTGGTTATCAAAGTTGTTCGGGATCATCACCTCCCAGAACTCTCTTGACCTGCTGCGTTCCCAAAGAGCAGTCTCCCGCCTCCAAGTGATGTTGTTAGACAAGTTCCGGGAGTAGCACCTGCAGATAATCGGCCATGGACGGTTCTCCCAATCATCCTTATCAGACCTCCCTTTAAAATTCTTCTGTCCACCTCCTTCACTCTGTTGAATCTCACTGAGGTTTTGCATGCCTGGACAAGATCTGGATTTTGAAACTGATTGGAATCAAATAAAAAGGCTGTTGCTCCTTCTGCATTTTGAACTTCTCATTAGCTGAAGGTGAGCAAGTTTACAAATGAGAAGCTGACTCTGGAACTCACACCTGCACTGTGCAGGCTAATTTTTTACAGTCAAAGCATGAATAAAGTTCTCAAAAGTGACAAAGCGATAACCTTGATAGACAGACACTCATATCCGAGCTTTACTGAACAACCAACAAATCGAATAAAAGACCAGCCCGACCCTGTTGAACTACACAGCAAGCCAGACAGATGATGTAGAGCCAGTCACACTACCTACAAAAGGACGTTCAGAACTCAACCTTCAGTTCTCACAACCTGACAATGCTACTGTTTGATGACTGAAAAATTCTGATGCATCATGCACGGTAATTGGTGCATTACATGTTTGGCTGGTATAATACAGCTAAAAAAGCTGTCCATCGTTCTTGTTTGTATTTGTGTTATGAAGTATTTTTTTAGTTATTACATGGTTTTAGTCAATAGTCATATTTTCATCCAAAGAGGCGAATTAAATGTATGCGCAAAACTGGAATATCACATAAGATATTTGTGAATAAAGCACAGTTTCCATCCTACGACATTTCCTGATAAACTGGGTCTTTGGGAATGCAGCCGAGCAAGACGGTTCTGGGATTTTAGAATGACCAAAACAACATTTCAGATGTGCAGTAAAATCTGTCCGTCAGGTTGTCCACTAATGCCCAGTTCTAACAGAAAAACCATTGCATTGCATTACACTGGGATTTATTCAGGAAATGCGTTTCCAGAATAGTTTATGCAATTCATGTGTCTATATTTTAGGTACTTCCATCCCTGTTTTTTATGCGATATTCCAAAATGTGAGTAAAAAAGGTTGATGTAAACGCAGTGACAGACCAGTTGAAAGCGGAAAGAAGTAGGCGTGTCATGACCAAATCATGTTTTAGGTGGATTCAAGATGTTGTTTTTTGATCTTGTTCACATTTTAAAATAGAATACTATGGTATGTTCAGGTAGGTATTCTTCCCACTCGTGAACCTTTCCCTCTCACCTACATCTCTTATCAACTCCCCCCTTTCCTTTCAACGCCCTCCTGTCCTGATGTAATTAATGCTAACTGCTCCGTGGAAAAAAAAAAATTATTACATAAATTCCCTGCTTCCATCCAGAGGAGTAAACACCACACCAGGTATTTACCCTAAGTATTTAGGGTACAAACCTACAGAGCTTGTGTCTCTGTAGGTTCTCAGATGTTCTCAGATGTATCACAGTCCATCCCCTCCCCCAATGAGTGTGGGGAAGACGGTGAAGGTGGGAGAGCAAGAGCTGATTAGTCTGATGAGAGACGGGATGGATCAGCTTATAAGGACGAGTGGAAATAGGATAATGGGTGGCACATCCTAATCACTGTCTCCCAATGTTAATTAAATAATCCTTTTTATTTTCCTATCTCATCAAAATTTAGCTTCAGGAAAGGAGGGGCAACCCCCTGCCCTATAGTATGTTTTGCATAGTATCGTCTTGTGACAGAGGAGACCCCTAGCTGTCACCTAACTCTTTTTAAGATATCTTATTGAATGGATCACTGAGACCTAGTTATTTAATTGATTTTATTGACGGTTTGCAGTCGTGCAGCTGGGTTCAACCAACTCCTGATTCCCAAGGAGTGAACTGGAAAAATGTTAGTCAGAGGATTAAGGATGCGTCAATATTTACATTTTGTCACGTATACTTGTGTATTGACTGAGGAGTTTTCTTTTGCTATGAAATGTTATTGTGTTACTGATTGATAAAATTTGTGTAGGCATACTCACCTGTATGTGATATGGCCCAGCCTGGGCTTCTCCTAAAAAGAGCACTGTTCCAGTCAGTCAGGGACAGGGAAAGCAGGCGAGAGAGGACAGAGGTGTCTCTGTTCAGATGAACTCTGAAACACATTTATCCTGGATTATCTATCCCAGCAAGCTCTGGTACTCTCTCCTGGAGAACCTGGAGTTGCTACTCACCTGTGTCTGCCTCCTAGTGCATCACGATGAGTCTTAGGCAGAAAGGTTTTTGCTTTGGAGCCTTAATTGTCATGATGTATTTATTTTCAGTATTTGTTATTTTGTTATTTATTTATATATATATATATATATATATATATATATATATATATATATATATATTGTTGGTTTATTCGATTTGTTTTCGTACTGGTGGCACCAGCCTGGATCTACTTGTGTTGCCTGTCCATACGTTCTGCCTGGTCTCCCCAGTCGCCTCTGCGACAACTCTCCACCACTAATGTTAAAAAAGTTAGTCTGTACTTTTGTATTAGCCACTTTCTTCAGTATTTTTTTTATGTTTTACTTGTACTTGAGTACATTTTCCCAGAAGTAGAGGAACTTTTGCTTGAGTACATATATTTTGTACTCTTTCCACCCCTGAACTACATATAGCCACAACATTTGTACCACATGTTTCTGGTCTACAACTGCCTTTCACATCCTTGGTGCAACTGAGATGTAGTTTCCAAATGAATAATGCAATGGCACCCTATGTTAAAAACGTAACATGCACACGATGCCTCACTCTGAACTTGATATTCTTCTGTTTAAATCTCTATTGGTGAATTCTCAGACCAAATGGAGAGCAGCAGAATGGTTTGAGGATGAGCCAGCACAGAGTCTGCTCTCATTACTGTTCATATGCTATCTCATGAAGACATACACTCCCCAGTCCCCCACAGTGAGTCGCACCAGTGGGATCATCGCATATTCAATTACTATGAAGATCTTTGATTTGTGATGTAACATGCAAGAAAATTGCTTCTCCTTGGTTTGCGAATGGAGAGACTGTCTCCCTGACACGATGCTTGCAGATAAGCACAATAGCGCTTAGACACCCTTAGGAAGCAGATAATGTCAAAGCAACATGAAGGGAAACATGATATAAATGTAGTCAGTCTATGGAGGAGAAGAGATATGGGATGCAGAATACCAGATATCTACAGAGTGGAAAAAAAAATCACACTTATAATTCAGTTTAGAACTGTGGACATTCCTGAGGTAAGCACTACTAACATTATTACTTTTTGTATTAGTGGCGATAATGATATAGGAAAACAAACTCAATGGGATGCACTTCATTACATATAAAAATCTGTGCAGGTACACAATATTTTTTCATAAATTGTTATTTTTCTTCATGAACTATTGTTAGAGCCTGCAAAGTCAATCAGAGTCACCAAAACATATTTAAAAGGACTACAACTTCCGGCACTCCTTGTTTGTCGCCAATGTTGTTTCCCCATGTTATTTCCTGGACTCCCTCGCCAGCTTTTTTCACCATTTGCTTCATGAGTTACTTACTTTCAACTAGTTACCTGTCTTGCACTTACTCTCCAGATCCAGAAGGCTTCCCCAAGAGTGTTCGTATTGGTGCCCAATTTCCACTGTTGGCTTGAACTTCGAGTTGAGCCCAAGGGTGTTAGAACCCTTGCCGGTGTGCTCCCATTTTTTATATAAAACAAGATATTACGTCCTTATAATATGGAAAAAAAACTACTTTTTTTCAAATTTAAATTGTAAAGGGTTGTTAAAAACCCTTGTTATGCTGCAGAGTTTTGGCTTTAGAAGCTTACGCTAAAACAAATATTAGAAATGTCTACACAAGGTTTTTCCTCTGAGGCCATCTCCAAATGCTTGTCGGGTAAACATACCAGGAAAATATGGCTGCAGATTTACATATTCGGTTTTCCTAGCTCAATAGCTTGAGACCTAAACACTCTTTATAGACTTATGATACCTCTTTTTAATCTGTGTCATAGCGTACAAGCTACAATGCTATTTTTGTCAAAATATGTTTTGCTCTTCTTTCTCCTACATACATTTTTGTCTATGAGCAGCTGAGATAGCACTGCTTAGGGACCATCTGGAAAAGTGGCACAAAATACATCTCAATCATCCATTCATTCATTTTCCAATCCGGTCAAAGGGGTCTCCAGCACACATCGGGCAAGTAGCGGTACATCCTGGACAGGTCACCAGTCCATTGCAGGGCAACATTCACTCACACAGGCCTACCTAAGGGGAATTTAGATTATTCAATTAACCTAACCACATGTCTTTGGGACTGTGTGGGAAATCAGAGTACCCGGAGGAAACCCATGGAAGAACATGGAAACTCCTTCCAGGAAGGCCACCAGTGACCCTCGAACCGACAACCTTCTAACTGGAAGGTCACAGTGCTACCCACTGTGCCACCATGCCATGTCTCAACCATAAAGTGTTTAATAATTTCACTCACAAAATGCTCTATAATAGACAAAAAATATTTGATTTTCAGTTTTCAAAGAAGAATCAAAAATATTCACAAAATGCAGACATTTCTGAGGCTGGTGAATGAGGCTCTTCTTGAGCTGAATGTGCAACACAACTACCAATGACAAGAGAGTGCACACCACTTCAAGGGTTTGTAGCCCTGCTAGAAAAGGTGGCTTCTTTTGAAGAAAAAGAAAAAATAAAACTTTTTTAACCATGTATATACTTTTTTTTTACCAGTAACAGATTGGTAATAATTCCAATACTTGTTTATCTTCCGAAGTAAAGCAACTAAAAGCAGCAAATTTCAACATTATCCATTATCCTGAAGCTAAAATGTCCTCAAAAGAATTTAACAAAATAAAATAAAAATAAAGAATATCTCAAAAGAACTGAAACATCCATATGTAACTGTACGTCCATGTATAAAGTGATGTATTGTCAGTGCTGCACTGAACTTGTGCCATTTAATTCTAAACACTGCAATGTTGCCCTCAGTTCCTCCAGGCGGGCCACTACACCCAGTCTGAAGATGAAAGCTTGTCAATCCCATCACTCAACCATGACAAGTCACAATTAACATGAAGCCTGAAGAGAAACCCCAGGACCCCATATGAACGACATATAAAAGCTTGTACTGTAACCTTCAGAAGTCCAGCTTGCACAGAATAAAACATGCATGTTCTGCACGTGCCACCTTCCTTCGTTTTTCTCTCTTACAATGAAGTGAGGAAGGAGCTGGTAAAACCCAGCTTGATTTATATGAATATGGATCTTCTATACTACAGCACAGTGGCTTGAGAGCAATTACTCCTGAACAAAAACGTTCCCAGAGCTGTCACACATCATCCCACAAGCACAACACCGCGCGGCCAGTCATCTTTCTGCCTTCTGCATCACTGTCATCCCTCTCTACGAAATGTGTGTTCTTTACAAATCACTTCATTAGAACAACAGCCAATATAATGTTTGTTATAATAACAAGGAACCCTAAGTGACCAATGTTTAAGGAACCGTTGGTTGTTTGGAGGCTAGAGAAGTTTGTGACGTAACACATTTATCACAGAGACAAAAGCAATTTGATTCTGTAAAATCTGAGCCATAGTTAATTCGATGTAACCAATTTAAAGTGCCAGTGCAGAGATGATGGATGCTGAGGCTCTGACAGAGATGTAAAATGTGGAATTAAGCATGTGATCCATCTTTCAGGGGATGACAGTGTCCTCATGAAGCCCTAGAGAGATCCTTGACACAAAAGTGCCCTTTTGAGTAAAGGGAGAGTCCTTTTCTCGTTTCTGGGTTAAACAAAAGTTACAGGAAGAGAATAAGCTCGGGTCACCCTTTATGAAGGATGACCTATCATTTTGGTAGGATGTACAGACAGCTCCAGTTCTTATCAGATAGACCTTTGTTTTTGAGGAACAAGATTGTATTTTGTGCCTTTATTGGGCGAGCAGGGCAGTATGGTGACAGGAAGAAAGAAAGGACATGACGATGATTTTGGAAAAATGAAGCAACACTACATTTTATTTGTTGATTTGAAGTCAAGAAAAGTTTTAAAAAACAATAGCTAATAAACACACATTTTTATCACCTTAAATTCTAATTAGACATAAAAGCAGGATAAGTGCGTCGGTTTTCCAACAAAAACAGAGTTGTAGCTGTGAATGGCATGGTTATTTATGACTGAGACTGGTACGCATACTCTCCAAGACTTCTGTTTACATGATTAATGTGATGATAGTTTCAGCCATGAGCATTGGGTGGTCATGATGTCATTGAAGGTCATTTTGGTGTAAAGGCTTGTTAGAATTTAAACATTGCTTCCAGAAAATCATGTTTTCTGGATGTTAGATCTCGGTTTTGATTGGTTTATCGGGTAGAGCTTGTAAAGCTGCATGTGGTTGGAGACTGGTTGACAGCGTTGGCATTTACTATATCCCTGCTTAGGAAACTCTGGCTATTATAAACTTCACAAACTTTTTCTCTGTATTTTTAGTCTATTTTTCAGGTGATGGGCGATGAGCGGCTTTTTAAGGCAACCCCTCTGCATTCACCGGTGCCTGTGCAAATGACACGACAGCTATCGTTTCATTAGGATAACATGTAGGTTTAAAAAAAGGTTTTTAGCTTTGATACTTTGTGTTTTAAACGAACATTAAATGAGTAATTAATGCAAGGTAATTCATATTTGCAACACATAATTTGCAAGGTAATTCAAATTAAAAGAAGAGAAAAAGCAAGGTAATTCAAATTAAAAGAAGAGAAAGAGGGAGAAGACAAGACCTGTAATATGGCTTGTGTTTTTCTAGTTCTGGCACAAAAAAGCACAATGGCACAAAAACCCTAATTTATTGTTATAAAAAATAATTACAATTGACTACTTCCATGTTCTTCACATTCACACTAGCGCTCAATAAGTTCTGGTTTTGCAATGGCTATGCTCTACACCTGCTGTCTTCAAGATCTTTCCAAGGTTCCGACGAACCAAAAATCAATAAAAACACCATCGAACAAGCAGGAAAAAGGGATTTAATTTATACTCAACCTCTATATACACAGTTCAATCCCAAATCATGCTAAACATGTCGCTCATGCAGCTGCTTTTGAAACTCCTCCACTGCATTAGAGATTTTTTTTCTATTTTAGCAAATGGCGATGAAGGTTTTGGGAATGCTACAGTAATTATTATCTATCGTTGCATTCATCGGTACGGTACACACTGTTCTGCGGTGCTATAACTTTGCAGTTATTCCAGGCAAAAAGTACCAGCACAGGCACCTGTTAGTAACAAATAGTTTGGATCAATAATAGGAATATTGTCCAATAATTCAAAAAAATGTTTACTGAAAACCTAAGAGTTGCTGATGGGACAATAACTGTCTTAGCGTATGTTCACGAGCCTTCACGAGAACTGTTTTCTACGGTTGACATTAGCAGGAAAACTGTGAAATCGTAAAATAGACAATGAACACAATGGAACACTTCAGTGTGCACCATATACCTTACCACCATATATATATATTTATATATATTTTCTTCAAATTCCAATACAATAGACTGCAAATCAGAACTCAGCAATCGCTATTACTTTGTGTTAATGTTTTAAGAAGCAGACGAAGGAGTTTATAAAACTTATGAAAACATAATTAAGCTATCGTCCTGGTTTAAATTACATAAATTACACATATAGAGGTAAATGTGACCAATGCAACCAAAACGAAAATACAGAGCATGTTTTTTTTTAAATGTATTCAAAATAAAAAAAGACATAAAATAAATAGAACAATTAAAAATTAACCCTTAAAAACTACATAATAAATTAAGCAATGAAAGAACTCACAGTGATCGTAAAAATGTATCTGACACAAAACACAAATATAAAAGAATCACTTAAAGAAAAATATGAATAATACAAGAACATTTCATTCATTCCGGAATCCAAACTACTGATTCATTACTGGATCCAACTCCAGCTGGTGGCGCTAATGTACCATAAGCAAACTGTCAAAAAAAAAAAACAACAGAAGAAGAATATGAGGCTTTTTCCCGTTCACCAAGGGTTTATGCAGCCTTCGCAGGATCCTCTCAAGCCGCATCCCTCCAGAGGCTTTTAGAACTTGGATTGGGACACAGCTTACATTAGGCTCCTATTTCTGTGAAGCTGCTTTGAAGCATCCGCGTAAAAGTTCTATATAAATACATTTGACTTGACTCATATGTAAATGGATATAATGCAAAAAAAAATTTATATTTCAAATTGAATTGAAAAGAAACATTTTTTTTTAAATAAAAACAATGTTTTATTAAAAGCTTAAATGTGTATACATTGTTAATATTGGGGTGGTTGAAATGTCTAGCTGAGGTTGCCAGATGCTGGCTGCTTCTTATCCAAGCCTGGTATAATGGGTTCACTGGGGGATACAGGTAAAATATCTCAACTTGATGACAGCTTCTTTAGTGGCAAACAGGGTAGAATGCTATTTGGAGTGGAAGTTTGCTCTCTTCACACCCGACTGAAGCACGGGCACAGGGCTAAGGTGAAAGTAGAGGTAGTCGGCTATCAGCGCAGTCATTGATTTCGAAAAACCGGTGGTGCAGTGACGTAAATAGGGGAAGATGACATTTGGAGTGGAATGTTGCTTTCCTCTCTATTCTCTGTGCAGATGGTTCTCCTGGTTTAATTCGTATTAAATAAAAGTTTGCTTAACATTTGCACTAAATAGTATTTTTAGGCTTTTTTTCAGTTGAATATATTAGTTATGGTTAATATATCTTTGTAAACGAACAGGTAACATGAGGGTAATATTTAGAGGTGTTAGTATGTTGGTGTGTAGGACAGCATTCTCCTAGAGATGTGATATGATCACCATCAAACTCTGACAGTCTGATCTAAAAACCGATGTTGGTTCAAGTTTGGCGGTCTGCGGAATTTTGATGTTTCACCATGAAGCAAGAAGTTGTTAATAAGCCAGCTATACAATGTTAAATCAGGATAAAATTTGTGAAAAAGTGTGTTAAGTCCAAGTCTGAGGGCATGTGCAGCCTACAGTGACTGTAACAATCCCACATAGTGTCCACAATGAATATTCCTTCTCTGTCGTTTTCTACCTTTTTTAGAGTGTTTGAAGTGCGTGTTTGAAATTTGGAACAGTTATGTAAAAAATCATGACAAAAAAATCAATTGTAGCAAGTTTCCAAAATCAACACGTTTTTGTTTTACTTTGTTAATCTATGCGCACACAGCGGCTGTAAAAAACAAAAAAACCCATTTGCCATAAAAAGGAAGTCATACAATATCTGATTGGTCCCAATTTTACCAACTATGTTAACAGTCCATGTCTGAACACATCTACAACCAAAGGAGGAACAACATTTAATATTGATAAGGTACCTATTGTTACAAATTTTAACATATTTGACCAAAACAATTACAGAAAATATTTAAAACTTCTTAGCACCACCTGGGGGTCATGATGTGGTTGTAATTTTTTTGCTTGTATTGTCCAGTAAGTTTTCCATTTCTTGTTTAAATACATCTTTGGAATAAGAATTGTTCGTAATGAATATTTCAACAAACTGGCCACCGAGAGCTTGGCCCATTGATCACTGCTCGCACCTTTAATTTATTTTTATATTGTTGAATATTGTGGGAGGGTATTCAAGTATATCTGCAGGGAAGATTGAATGAGAGGCGCCACACACTGTAGGTTTCTGATCAATGGTTTTTGAATTTTCCCCCAATGGAAGACTCTAAAGGGTGCATAAAGTTAGTAAGAGTGTGGGTAGCAAAGTGGTGCCAATGGGCCTGAAAGTTAAGGCCTAATATAACTTAAAATAATGACTAATTAAAAATTAATCTTCCTAAAAGTTGTCATGAAGGTCAAAATTTGCAAAATGAATAAAAGTCTTTTTAAACCATTTTAATGCTGGGAAGTTGAGCACAATTTAATGCTCTCTACTGATACCAGCCCCAAGCAGCAAACAATGAATTGTACTTTTAGTTTCTTCCTTTAACACATCCAGAGGAAAGTGGGAGTTCGACTGGGGATCTCTGCAGCATAGCATAGCATGGTGTTTGATATAAACTATTCAAGTTTAAAAAGGATTTAATCCTGCATTAAAAAAAGAACTTTGAGTGCCTGCTTTTCTTTTGAAATCAGCGGTTTTAGTGAGATTGTAGCGACTCTCTGCAACAATGCACTTAAATTCCAACTAAAATGAATCAATCTAAATTAGGATTAAATCTTAACCTACCTACGCCTTCGCAGCTGCAGCCGGCAAATTGTAATATTTATTCTACCTGGCTCAAGCTGCTGGAAATCAAGAGGCAGGTCTAATAATGTCCGAATCAATCTTGAGCTCAGAATGAATATCTGCCAGAGCAAACTGCCTTTGAGAACTCATAGTTGCATTCAGTTGGTCTCCAAATTGCTTCAGCAGTGTTGTCAGTCAATTTGGCACGCTCGCCCACGACTCTAATTGATGCTGAATTTCCATATTGGTCACATCTGTGTAACAAATGTTATTTCCCTCACTGTGAATAGCAAATGAAAGAGAAGGGAAATGAGGGTGAAGGGGAGGTGAGGGAAAATACTTTATTTTAACACCTGTGAGAAAAGCCACGGAAATACGTTTCAGATGTAAATCTTAAAAAAAAAGAAGAATTAATTACCGTATTTTTCGGCTCATAAGACGCACTTTTTCTTCCCCAAAACTGAGGGGAAAAAGTTGGTGTCTTATCGAGCGAATGCAGAGCGCCGCGAATTCCGGTAACGGCCGTATGAGAGGCGTAAGAGCTCCGGAGCTAGGCCGAAGCTGCGGCCATATTTGTTTACCCAGCGCTGCGCGCTGACGTCATCGCCCATCTCTGCCATAGCGCGGTCGTAACGAAAACGGGGGGAAAATACTACATTTCCCACAATGCCTTGGCTACGGTAGCCGCAGCGGTGCTTCCGCATCCATACTCACGAGCGAAACTGCTTTTGACTCTCGCATTTGAGTGATCTCTCACCCTACAAACCCGATTTTTCACGCTAAAATACATTTTAAGATGTGAAATGGGCACAGCTAATAGTTTATTTGCGATCTGTTTCTTGAGCCTGACGATAAGATGATGATCGATCTGCATCGTCTTCAGTCTGTCGTCTAGCTCGAAGCCGCGGCCATATTTGTACACCCAGTGCTGCGCGCTGACGTCATCGCCCATCTCTGCCATAGCGCGGTCGTAACGAAAACGGGGGGAAAATACTACATTTCCCACAATGCCTTGGCTACGGTAGCCGCAGCGGTGCTTCCGCATCCATACTCACGAGCGAAACTGCTTTTGACTCTCGCATTTGAGTGATCTTTCACGCTACAAACCCGACTTTTCACGCTAAAATACATTTTAAGGTGTGAAATGGGCACAGCTAATAGTTTATTTGCGATCTGTTTCTTGAGCCTGATGATAAGATGATGTTGCACTGGAACAGTGATCGTGATAACGAATGGTGGACTTTAGAATGATGAGTGGGGGCAAAGAAAAACATTACAGCCTTTTTTTTTGTTACTTTTACTGTTTACTGTCTGTTCATGTTACATGTTTGGCTGTTAACTTTTACACAGTTGATATAAAATATTTTACAAAAATGTTTGGTTCAGAATCTTTTTTTTCTAGATCTTTCTCTTTGAAAATTGGGTGCGTCTTATGTGCCGGTGCGTCTTATGAGCCGAAAAATACGGTATATGTAGGCGGCCCAGTGGTGCAGTGGGTAGCACTGAGGCCTTCCAGTCAGAAGGTTGTCAGTTTGAGGCTCACTGTTGACCCTCCTGGAAGGAGTTTGCATGTTCTCCCTGTGCTTGCGTGGGTTTCCTCCTGGTACTCCAGTTTCCCCCACATGTGGTTAGGTTAATTGAATAATCTAAATTCCGCTTAGATGAGAATGTGTGAGTGAATGTTGCTCTGCGATGGACTGGCTACCTGTCCAGAGTGTACCCCCACCTCTCGCCCAATGTGTGCTGGAGATAGGCACCAGCTTTCCCTGTAACCCCAAAAGGGAATAAATGGGTTCTAAAATGAGTGAATGACTAAATACAGGCAATTAATTAGAAAATAAATAGTGAATTCATTAGAATGTGAATAAAATGATTTTTCAATTATATTATGTGTGTAATAATTTGTGAATTATTGTAATTATATACATAGGTAAACACAAATAGACACATTTATTTTTCAATGGCAGACTGTGCTTTTGCTGCTTGGGCATTCAATAGAGCAGGGGTGCTCATTACGCGGAGGTGCGACCGGTCGATCGCAGCGTGAAATTGAAATAATATCAGCCGATCATCCATCCCGTCACAGTTCAGTAAAGTTAGCTGCAGATTCATAGATTCGGTTTTCTCTGCTCAATAGCTCGAGACCAGAATGTTCTTAGTAAACAAATAATACATATTTTTAATCTGTGTTATGTAGCGGACAAACTTTTTATCAAAACAAGTTTCCCTCGGCATTCGCAGAAACACATTACCGTCTATGAGCAACCCGCTGACATGGAATCGCTTAGGGACCGTCTGCAAATGACCAGATCAAAATATGTTTTACCCAGAATATGCTTCATAACTTCATTCTAAATTGCTCTGTTACAACCAAAATCAAGCAACACGCCACTCCTCACCTGCATATTGTACTGCACGACTCAGTTTCAATAAAAAAAATTGAAATAATTATTAGAGCATCATTTTATTCTTGATTATTTGGATCAAAACTCAATTGCTCCCATAAAAATCACTCTATTACCACCAAATTCAGGTCACACACAACTGTTCTAATGATTCAGTTCAGGGCAAGTCATCAAATTAAACTCACGTTATAACAAAAAATGGAAATAATTAAATATTATGTGTGTTTTGTCAATTCTCAAGTTGAAAATAATTATTTGTTGATTGATGTTTTACATTTTTGTAGCGGGTAGATCACTTTGACTTGGTCATTTTAAAAGTAGTTCGCAAGCTGAAAAAGTGTGAGCACTTGTATCAGAGATACAAAGGCATTGAAGGCAATATAAACAGTGGTTTCGGTTCAAAAGGAGGTTTCTTTTATGTTTATTTCAACGAAATTAATGAAATAAAACTTGGGGGCTCCCATTTTGATAAAACAGTGGTACCCCGAGATACAAAACTAATCCGTTCCAGGGTGACGTTCGGATCTCAAACAATTTGTATCTCGAAGCAAGTTTTACATGTAAAACGCCTAATCCATGCAACGGCTCTGAGAAACAACAGTATAAGTAGATGAAAAAGATGGAAAACCAGAGAAAAATCAAGCAACGTTTCTTCAATCCTTAAATCTACACATTGTTAATGTTAAAAAATTACAATAAAACAGACGCAAAATACGTAATATGTACACAAATGTGAAACCTTTACCTTGAGACTGAGGCGATGTGTCGGAGGAGGTGGAACAGATGGCAGACAACATTACAGCACTACGTATAAAAGTTAACTTTCTCAAGATATTTCACAAATTACTGACAGCAACACAGTTTCAAGCACAAGCATAAAAAATACAGACCGTGTGAGAAGGGATGGAGAGAGCACGTCACAAGGTTTCTCTAACCTGCGCTACAGAACAGCACTTTCGATGTTATAAGTACACTTTTTTACAACACCTTGACTCTAACATTTGTTATAGTACATTATTAGTAATCTAAACATAATGTTTATCTTGATTTAAAATGATTTAAAGTGTTTTAAGGCATATCTGCCCCTTAAAGTACACTTTCTTCAAAGGGACAAAGGTGCGCAAGAACGCAGAAGCACAGCGTGACGTGAGACAAACAAGTGGAAAATAGAGTAGAAATGTTTGTTATTGTTCGTATCTCGAATTTTTCTTCGTATCTCGAAGCAAAAAATTTCCAGTGAGACCTTTGGTATCTCGGACATAATGTAACTCAAAGCATTCCTATCTCTGGGTACCACTGTAATGCCGGTCTTGCTGGATGCTGCTCCAGACTCTCCCATAATCTGAAGAGATCCGACTTTATTTCTCCTGAAGACATGTGACCAAACAAGCCAATCACAGTGTTTGATGCACTGCTTGAAAAAAAAAAAAAACGTCTCGATGCGTTCCTGAACAATTAAAAAGCGTTTCTTTTCGTCTGGTGTGTATAGTTGTGTATAGTTGTAGCACAAAGAGCAGCGAAATTGACTCAGAGAATGACAAGAGCTCGATACAGAAAGCAGAATGAATTGAAACTGTGTTAGTATTGTTTGGTATTTTATGCGTTACAACTGAGTGATAGTGAGAGTTATTGTGAATGACATTCAAACTTTCCCTGTTTTGTTTGTGTTGATGTGCCATAAAGTCAAGTGCACGAGAAAAAAAAAAGTAGCTGAAGCTTAATTATGATCAGATAAAACAACTGTTCAAACATATTATGGCTTCAGCGCAGCCAAGAGAAGTACTATAAAATGAAAAGAACAGATTGTTGTGAATGTATTAATCATTTTCAGGAACAAAATTTAGCGAATATTGCTCTGTGCTTTCACTGTTGTAAATAATGTACATGAAATTCATTTCACAGCGCAATTAACATTTAATAAGTTCTTTTAATTCAGCTGTATGCATCTTCATTTGAAAAAGCACAGAGCAAAGAGCTCCATCTTCCTCAGCATATGTTACCTACGAGCTTTCATGGGTAAACGAAGTGGCATCAAAATGGCAGCAATGCATTTTTAATGCCAACCAGCCTCTAGGGGGGCGTTCCTGCAGCTTGCCATTGGGCTTCTGGCAGGGACATGTAGGAAAGGAAGTGATATAATTTCAGGAATAACCCAACACCCATAATGACTAAGATTAGCGAGTTTGTGTTCTAGCGTGCCTGTTTACAAATCCAAGGCGACGAGTCCACAGCACACAAAACCATCAAAGGTCAAAGTCTGATAAAGCACTTCATTTAAGCAATTAAGTCAATGACGGATTCAATTCGGCCTTTTATGAGTTCAGGTGGAGTGTAGAACCAAAGGGTCTTGGTGGATTGGATTTGGGAACAAATTAAAGGTGGATGAGCTGAGGGGTCGTACTGTGCTTGCTCAGGCTACTTCGCTCAATATTTAAAAAGAGGGATCGAATTAACTGCTCATACCTTCATCTAAAGCTTTATCCTGCTGCGCCACAGATAAGACCTTAATGTGTCCCTGCTGTCTAATAGCGAAATGAGTTCAATATGCTCTTGACTCAGAACAGGTTTTGCTGTAAAATTAATAGCTCTGTACTTTTCTAAAGTCATGCAAGGAATAAAACAACATTACCCTACAGTTTAAAATAAACATAACAGTAAAAAAAAAAACATTAAATCGGCTGTTTTCCACACTGCTGATTTAAGGCGAAAATAAAGTTTCCTTAGGTTTCCAAGCTTATCTTCTCAAATTTTTAATCTGAAAATGTATTTTATTACATTTTTGAGAAAACTAAAATAGATTAAATTTGGAAGTGTTGGATATTGTTAATGGACCCTGCGATGGTAATAGGAACATTTTTTAAACAATCAGATCAAGTGCACACGACTGAACGCATTTACTTTTATGCATTTGGTAGATGTTGAGTTTTTGAAGGAAATGATCCATTATTAAATTCCCTGCTGATTCTGAATGTCTGCCCAAAGACAAATAAATGATCAGTCCATGAATTTAATGGTAGGTTTATTTCAAATGTGAGAGACAAAGACAAAAAAAGAAGAAAAACTCATTTGAAACAAAACGTTTAAAAAAGATGTGTGCGAATGTATTTGATATAAAATGTTCATTTTTTCCATGAGATAGAGATCTGTGTTTGCAGTGGGAAAACATGGACTACTTTCCCTAGGTTTCTCTGTTTACATGAGAATGGTATTTATGAAATGTTTAAGTATGTTTTAAATTAATATTTGTTCCTTATAAAAGGGAATTTCCAGGTGCTAGGCGCTTGGCAATGATGGTGCTAATGGTAGCTGAGGTGTTTATGGTTTTAGGTGCTAATGGCTCACCATTGTTTTTCTGCACTTGTATGTTAACTCTCATCTTTTTTTAATATTTTTGTCAATCAGTTATTTTAGCAACAATTCCATTCCCCAAACTTGACGCTATGCAAAACGATATGGGAGTTGTTGTATAACATGTCATTCAAACTGTCTCATGGATGGGTTTTGACCAAACAAAGCTGCCATTAACAGCAGACCTTCCCTGTCTATTCCAGGCTAAAGACCTCTACACACCAATCCAAATTAACAAATCTCCAGATCGCTTTGCAGCAGGGTGCTCTTTGTCTGGGTCGAGGATTATTAATGCAATGAAATCTAGAAAAACTGGAAACAGGAAAGAAGAAGACGACAACAGAAAAGAAATAAAAGAACACATCGGAAAAAAAAGGTGTTGAGTGGCTGATCACAGGGAGCTGTTTGACAAAAGTGTTGTGGAGCACTATTTCATTTCTGTTTCCTGTGCGAAGTCGCTATGAAAATGTGGAATCGCCACTGAGCAACTCATTTGAGTCCTACTCACATCATCCCTCACACGAATCTTGCATTGGTCGTTCTCCTTGCAAAAAATTGATCCAATATGGCAATCCTAAATTATTTTTCAGTCAGATGTGTGATATCCCGTTGTCGCTCATGGTATCTGATTGAGGCACGTTGTCGCACTAAACTTCGGGCCAAAAATTTGTGTCTGTGAGCAGAAGCCTTGAAGGATCACGTATGCTTCCCGTCAAGCTTTCTCACAGGCTATGCCCGAGATGTACAAAGCCGTACACCCCTCCACCCATAACGTGACATGAACGTACCAAAAATGTAAACTGGGTGCATGTATACGTGATTGGTCAGAGTAGTAGTCTAGTGTTGTGTAGTAGATGATATCCAGTCATCTCCACGAACACACAATAAAGAAGAGGAAAAAGAATGATCACAACAAACTTGAACTTTTTTTACAAACTATACATTTTATACTATTTTTTACACAGTACACTCAATTTCAGTCACCACTGCTGTTTTTCAACTAAACAGAATGTGTGACACAGAGCATAACTTGGAAACTACACTGCCCACTAGCATTTATAATGTGCCATCACAGGCTGGTTAAGCATGGAGGAAAGAAGACAATGGTTTGCAGAGCAGCCAATCAGAATATAGAAGACTCCTCTCTGATTGTCTGGAATGATGGCAGTTTGTAACTTTGGTTTGTTGGAATGAATTTACACTTTGAAAAAGATTTTATGCTCAAAATAGATTTTTGCTAGCTCAACATACACATTCCAAAGTTAATTTTGCTCTTAGTTCATCTGAACTTGAGCTTGAAAGCAGATGTGTTCCAGGTTTTTGCATGTATGCAATGGTGGTCCGTGGGGATTATTGCTTCCCAGGTTCGATGCTTTGGAGAGAATTCCTGACAGAAATAATACTGTTTTTATAATCAAAGTTTATCATGCCATTTACATCTGTTTAAATTCCAGATTTGGTAAAAATATATGATCTAAAATACAGCTGCTAATTAGGATCACATAAGGCTTCTACTTATTACAACACAAATTATATTTTGGGTAAACCATGCTAATTAGTAAATTCATAATTGGTTGGAAAGCTATAATCATCCACAGAAATAAACCCCTTTTTCAAAACATTGCAATTTAGTATCTGCGCTCTGTTAAAATTGGACCCACTTAAAAAACAGACTCATAGTAAAAGGCTTTTCTTTTCATCTTTGTTTCAAATCTGTATCTGTTTGATCCACTTAATGGATAAACTAAACAAGACTGTTTTTATTATTTGAAAGTAGCTATTGCCTGTGTCACTAATTGTTGTCATTTTACTGTAATCCGCCATTCAGAAAAGACACGATTGGCACCTGAGTGATAAAGTGACAGAAAGGTGAAGTGTGTGACCAGAATTTTTTTAACAGACAGCTCAAATTCTTAACACCACACTTATTTGCATCCTGCTGGGGCAGCCATACACCACTCCATGGAAATGTGGCAGAATTATTAATGCTGTGCTTGAATCAACAGGGAATTTGCACAAATTATATTACAACAGGAGATGGAAATCATTTATTCTAGAGATTTCTGTTTTAGAAATGCTACATGCATTAAAATGTTAACAAGCTACAACTGCTGCATAATACCATCCAACCAAAAAGACAAAATAAACAATAGAACTGTAGACTATACTGGTGCGGGTAAAGAGTTTCATTTTGAAATAGTACAAGGAAAACATAAATAAATACATTAAACCGAATTATTTAATTATAAATAAGGTTATTACATTTCTACCTTTTCCTCCTTGACCTTAATCTTAAGGGATGGGGCCGTTGGCCACTCATTGTCTCTCTTTCAAGAGAAATCCCAAAACACACTTGAAATGAAGGGGTAAGATGCTATCACATAGTCCCACAGACTTGAAGTCCCACAAAGTTGAGTCCTCCAGAATCTTGCAACTGTGCATAAACCTTTCATTCGGCCACCTGTAATCAATCAATTCTCGCAAGCAGA
Source organism: Danionella cerebrum (assembly GCA_007224835.1). NCBI lineage: Eukaryota > Metazoa > Chordata > Actinopteri > Cypriniformes > Danionidae > Danionella > Danionella cerebrum. The sequence continues at coordinate 49,173 of SRMA01026910.1, forward strand.
AAGGGCTCAATTCGCCAGAAAGTTGAGTGTCGTGCAACCCTGCATGGTCCAGTTTGGGTGGTTTTGTTGGTAGCCACCTAGTTCCAACAATGCGGTGAGATCGACAAGGCAATGGCCTGGAATCATGGAAAGAGTGCTGGCTGGCACATTTAGGGTCCCTGAAGGTGTAAAAATTACCTCTGCAAAGTATGTGGAGTTTCTGACTGACTACTTCCTGCTACGAAACAGAAGGAGGAACTATGCTTAAGATGATAAAATCAATGTACCTACTACCTTCCCATGCAACAAATAATACCTCTAGATCAATGGCTGCTATTGGGATAAAAGGAGAGATAAAGACATGGTGTGCCCTCCATCCTCCACTGAACTGAATCTTATAAAGAACCTTTGGAACATTAAAACTTGAAGTGTAACAATATTATTGGCAACAAATTGAAACAAATATGGAACAAAATAAAAGAGTGAAATTTGGCAAGTAAATCTGGCAACACTTGGAAAGGTTTTTATCTACTTGGTAGATAAAAACTTTACTTTTTGTCTACTTTTTATGTAGTACTTGGTTGAAAACCTCAGAAGATCAGCATGTTTTCAAATGAGTGGCCTCAAGATCTCCTCACCAAAAGAATGTAATGCCAGTGTAATGCCATACGGGATGATAAAAAGTGTGCTTATTAGGACAAGGCAGTCTGAGATATAGAGATTAAACACAGTTTAGGATGGGAAAAACAAGTGATAATTTATTTAGATTTCTACAAGCAGGAAAGGTCAATGCAGCAGTAATATTAGCTGTGAAAAGGCTGGATGAATCTGACTCTGGTCATTGGTTATGTTTTCTAATTTATGGATTGAAATGAGTGACTGCAGAATATAGAAGTTGTGCAAGGACTGTGTTTTAGCTGACATCCCAATACTCACGCACATATCTTTTGTGAACTTTATGCATTAATTATATTTTCAACTGTAGGTCACTTGGCGAAGTGCCGTAGGCTTTAAGAAATGTACAGTTTTTCTCCCTCAAAGGTGAAAACCAGCATTAACATTTCCATGTATTAGATGGTTGGGAACAAATGGCATTCCATGAAAAGTTCTTTTTCAGATGGCATTCTAAAATGCTGATATACTGCAACGATAACAATAATACAGCCTCTTCAAGAAATGTATACTTTATATATGAAGCATTTGTTCCAGAACTCTATGAATCTATTTTTTCCTCATAAAACCCCTTGACGACTTTTACAAGCATTTAAGGGAAGTGGCAAAAACGTGTTTAAAAAAATTGCACTCGCTGACCAATAGACCATTCAGACTCAACATGTGATTGTTTTTTTTATTTTTTTTTATTTAATTTCGCCATTATTTATTAACAGGAAAGGTACATGAGAGAGAGTGGGGTTGGTAAGGAGAATGACCAATAGGTTGAGGACTCAATTTGTAACCATGTCAATGATCAATGTTTCTCACAGCATGAATAAAAGAGTTTCAGTAAAGCGAAGTCCTGTACAATCTGCTGAGTTTCTGAGATTTAAGCAAGTTTAAGAACTTGATAAGAGGAGTTCTGTGTCTATAGGAAACTTCAAACGAGACCCTGTACTTCACCAGCCATTTGTTACCATGGCAATCACCTGTCAAGGAGAGGCCACTTCACACCTTTGCAACCCCCTGCAGGTTGCCTTTTGTTTTCATCTTATCCCCCCTGAGCTTTGACTCGACAGCTCATTTACTCATGAAAAGCCCTTCACACCTCCATCCAGACTACCAGAAAGATGCAAACTAGGGATTTAAAAGGTTTAACGGTGTTTCTGCATTTCCAGTCAGAACAGCATGGACACCCCAAATTTTACACCTCCTTAAATCGTCAAATAATGTTTTTTTTTTTCTTGCAGCTGATGCAAACAATTTCCCTTTAATGCCCCTATAAGCATTTAAGGAGAAGTGGCAAATTACTCGTTTAAAAATAATTGCACCCACTGATACAGATGTGTGACTTCACGTTCAGACTCAATATCTGATTATGACTGAAATATTTTTTAATTTAATTTGACCATTATTTATTAACAGGAAATGTACAGGAGAGAGAGAGTGGGGAAGGTAAGGCGAATGACCATTCGGTTGAGGACTCAATAGTCAACCACGTCAAAGATCAAATGTGCCTATCTCACTGACTAGACAACCAGAGCTGATTCAAACACCTTCCCTTGTCTACTCTTATAAGCATTTAAAGGAAAGTGGCAAAAACCAGTTTAATAAAATTGCATGAATGGACCTAACTAACAAACTATTTAGACTCAATATGTGATTGTGACTGAAAAAAATATATAAGTTTGGTCTTTATTTATTGACAGGAAATGTACACAGGAGAGAGGGGGGAAGTAAGGAAAAAGACCAACAGGTTGAGGATTCAACTGCTAACCATGTCAGTGATCAATGTGTCTATCCCACTAACTAGACCATCAGAGTAGTCTGATTGTGTTTTGTGACTGCTGATTTCTCCATTACCCCCTTACATATTTCTCCTGTGATCCTGTGGTTTAATTTAAACATGTTGCAATCACAGAAAAGATAGCAGTCCATACTTTCTAAAGCTCTTACAATGTGACATCCCTAAATGATTGAGTTCAGCTATTTAACAGTTTGATTTCCACTTGCACTTTAGTGTCACATGTATACTGCTGTTGAATAAATGTTTATGTTCAATAAATGATACATGAGTGATGCAAAAGCTGCCATAAATATGTTTAGGCTTCATGTCATTCTTCCAATTTTCATACTCCAATGGTCTGTCTAAGGCTATAGTGCTAGTTAGAAAGGATCTGGCAACCATTGAAGATTAAACCAAGTACAAATATAGTACACTTAGCTCAAGCTCTGCTATCAAAAACAAATCTGACAGCAATTGTTTCATCAAGCATTGTGTCCTGAGTTTGAAACAAATAATTGCACTTAGACTGCGTCCCCCTATTAAGCACAAACGCTGAGTGTTTGCATCAGGCGTCACTGTGACAAAATGCACACACGTCCTTTGCAGATCTTCACACATTTGGCATGTCACATAGGTATTATGACCAACAATGTAATGATGGCAGTGCTAGGGCTCTGTAACATCACTACTTTGTATTTGATCCATAGAAAAGTCAGGAGAATATATTTCCAAATATCATGGGCGTAGATGAATAGCACATTTTTGAATGAAACTCTTTACTGAGTAAAACACAAAGCATCACAATTCCTTGTGAACTACTTGCCTCCACAAACCCAAGTAATGCTTGACCAGTGGTGAGTTCATCACCTCTTTAGGTTCCTGACACAAAAGCCAACTGCACCATCTGGGTCCCAGTTGGCTTTCCAGTCGCCCCTGGACAGAGATGTGTAGTGACAGGCTTTGAGGTGAAGTGCCAGTACCTTCAGTATCTCTGGGGAGGAACATCAGTGGACAGAAACACCTGTTCACACCTCTCTTCTCCTCAGGGAAACTTCAGCTTCTTGGGGAGAGAACTCCTCTGTCTGTCAGGCCCAGCCTTTGGGAAGCAGCGCCTGAGAGCGATAAACCACAAGGCTTTAGCCTATAGTGGCCACGGAGATTTGAAAATGTATCAGCTGAAGATAAAATTGGAACTTTGGTTCTAGAACACAGTGGATGTTTTGGTTTGGAACTCAAATAACAAAAGAGATTTACATTATTGAGTAAAACAGTCCTATTAGTTTAAAACATATAAATGATCCTTAATTGGATAAACTTTCCAATCCAACTATTCAAAGTGTACCTACTTTAGAAGTTTTAAATGTGAAAAGACCACATCGGATTCAGCCCCTCTTATGGATTTGTTCCTGTGCGGAATAACATTGCTGTAATTTAATCAAAACCGAGAAACTTTTCGATGCAATGCATCATAAAGGAGGACCTTCACAGAACACCAGAGAGGAGGGGCTACTGACCAACAGAGGGGAGAAGCTACACCAATTGTAACCAAAACCCCACCCTAAAGGCCTCTACACACCAATCCGAATTTTTAGTTTGAAGTTTTCTGTGAAATAGTGAAGCTTCATGTGACAGCGCCTTGATCGAAAATCTGACCAAACAAGTCATATCAATGAAAAAAGAACATGACTAATGAAAGCTGGCTCTTTCGATGACATCAGTAAGACATAAAAGAGCCACTAAAATTTGTGCGAATCTTAATTGGGAATCGCTGTGTAGATGTCTTCACCCTCTCCTTTGAAGCATAATGCCTTCTTCTTTTACTTTCGGCTTGTTCCCAGTTTAGGGGTCGCCACAGCAAATCATCTGTTTCCACCTAACTCTGTCCTCAGTATCCTCTACTCTTGCACCAACTAAATTCAGCACATCCATATATCTCGTCTTTGGTCTCCCTCTTAACCTCTTGCCTGGCATCTCCATCTCCAACATCCTTCTACCAATATAACCACCATCCCTCCTCTGCACATGTCCAAACCATCTCAATCTGGCCTCTTTGACTTTGTCTCCAAAACAACCAACCTGAGCTGTCCCTCTGATGTGCTTGTTCCAAATCTTGTCCATCCCTGTCACTACTGTTCTGTACACATTTCCTTTGATTCTTGCTGACACTCTTCTGTCACACAACACCACTGACACCTTTTCCACCCACTACTACCTACCTGCACTCGTCTCTTCACCTCTTTTCCACACTCCCCGTCACACTGGACTGTTGACCCCAAATACCTAAACTCCTGCACCTTCTTGACCTCAGCTCCTTGTAACCTTACTATTCTACTTCCCTCCCTCCCGTTCAAATACATGTATTCTGTCTTACTGCGACTCACTTTCATTCCTCTTCTTTCTAGAGCAGACCTCCAACTTTCCAGGTGTTCTTCCACCTGCTCTCACTACAGATCACAATATTCGCAGCGGTCACACTATGAAAAAAAATCCATTTACTTGAATAGTATTCTGGCTTCTACTCCAATGTAAAGATCAGGTGGGAGGAACTTTGACCGGCGATGACCTGTGTAGCTCCTCCCTGATATTCAGCTTGGAGTAGTGCTAGTGAGAAGGGCCACTTTATATACCAGAAACATCTTGAAACATCAACATTTTTGAATAATAGGTGGTGTGCAGATGTTGCACATAAGTTGAAGATTGACTAGCAAAGCAATAAATAATATATATTAAGTTAAAAAGTTATTGAAATTGCTAGGAGATCCAATTCATGCAATGATGAAATCAGGGGAATATAATAAAAATATCCACTGAAAGCTAGTGATCTGGTAAGACACAGGGATTACAGTCAATTACAATTAATTTAACATGTAATCATAAGAAAACCCATGGTTCTGCACTTCTGTGTATTAACTGAAGTCATTTTATACTGTGTTTTGCCTCTCAGTAAAGGGGGCAACAGTATGACGCCCCTAAATATAACATAACGAAACATAATGTAATCAAATATTTTCCATTTGTTTTTTCTTCTCAGGTTAATTGTTTTCCTCTGGGGGAAAAAAAGACTCACTTTCAAAGGTTTGATGAATATGTTTGCACTCTTCACTGGAGGAAACACAGATGAATGAATAAAGCATTCTGCCTAGCTGGAGATTTATTTAATGGGATTTCTGTCAACACTTACGCTACACTATGTTCTTCCAAATGTTTTTTCATCTCCTCAGGTTTTTCATCTGAGGAGCAGAGGAGATGGAAGAGGGATGAGTGGATTGCGTTTGCAATTGTCAAGCTCCAAAAAGCGCATAAAGAAGTCCATGAGGCTTGTGTGCCACATTACATTCAAGTCTAACAACTTGTTTGTACAACAAAAAAGATTGTGCTCAAGAAATTCTCCCTGAAGTTATGCACCTGTGCATATTCATGAATTGTATACTTTACAAACAACTTATTCTGTATGCAGGGGAACATTATTCTTCAATTAATATAAACATTTAATGCATTTTTTTGCTGTAAATTATGAATATAAAGTAATATATTCATAAAACTATGTGCAAAAGAACTGCAATATGAAACCTAAAAGTTTGGGTTGAAGAATTATCAAAAAATGCAGATTGAAGAGTTTGCATCTAAAACTCAGAGAAAAATCTCCACCCAATATGCTTAAAACTTTTTTTTAAATAAAAGTACAGCAAATATGTAAACGTGATTTAAATTTGGTAGTATTTTTAATATTTTATCTAAAGATTTATTTTTTGAACATAAAAGTGCAAATAACATAAATAAAAAGTACAGATTGGAGTAAACAATTTAAACTTTTATTTTTACAGTATTGGATGCTATATTTTATTGCTCCGTCACTGTAGTACACTTTTTTACGGATTCATCACTTTCATTCCCTTTTTTTTAATAAACTGATGGAAGCTTGTTTCAGTGTAGTTTTTCAACTGTGTACTTTCATTTAAAACCATTGCTCGGGTTAAGTACTGTCAGATTATATGAATAATAATTGTAAACTATTTAAAAAGACTCAGAGAGCAAGGCTGAAGAAGACTTTACAGAAAATGCTGCTTTATGTAGCTTAAACATGACAGCTAAAACAAAGCACTGCACTGAGAGATAAAAATAAAGGAGCGTGGGGTGGAGGGGTAAAAGAAATGGGGGAGGGACAAAGTTTCAGGCCACATCCACATGTACGCATGTTTTTTTTTTTAAAACTGTTCAGTCCACACGTCCGTTTAAAAAAAAATTCTGAAATTATGAATGATAACGCAAAAGCATCTTTTTAAATTATAATAACATAAAACCTATTTTAATTATTCTCAGTGGATTTTTGAAGGCCTAAACATGCTCCAAAAAGAACTGGTGAAAATTTACGTCTGGTTGGGGTTCAAAAAGTGGGTGTGTCAAAATGGCTATATATCGCCACCTAATGCCTCAGCTTATGTTGCATACGAATAAAATTTAGCACACATGTGTAGGGTACCAAGATTTGAAAACAAGCACGGATTATGTTTCCAGGAAGTTGGTAATTTCGCAAACATTTTTTTTAATTAACCTAACCGCATGCGGGGGAAACTGGAGTACCCAGAGGAAGCCCACGCAAGCACAGGGAGAACATGCAAACTCCTTCCAGAAAGGTCACCGGCAAGCCTCAAACTGACAACCTTCTAACTGGAAGGCCACAGTGTTAACCAATGCACCACTGTGCCGCCCATTTGAACAAACTCCTCCTCCAAAGATTTTATCTGTTCATCTTCAGTAGTCTCATATCAACACATATGGAAAGCTAAGCTGCGAAGCTTTTTTGCCTTTGTTAATCTATACGCACACATCGGCAATTGAAAGTTGACATTTCACCATAAACAGAAAGGTGTTATTCGTCAGTCATGCATTATGTGATAAGTCTTAAATTTACCAACATTCCATGTCTGAACACATCTACAACATTCACTCTTGGTTATAGTGCCAACAGGTGGCCAAAGAAGGAACAAAATTTAATATTGATCAGGTACCTCTTGTTACCAATTTTGACAAGAATTTTGGCCTAAACAAAACCAGAAAATTGGTACCAAGAGCCACCTGGGGGTCACAAAACTTTCAGATGTGGTTTAATTTATTTTAATTAATTAATAATTTATTTATTTTTTTCTCACTTGAGTACATCAAATAAAGGAGACGATGGCACCAAAGGTGCTTGAGCCCTTTGATCGCTGTTTGCAGGTTTAATTTAAAATGAGCTAACATTTGTGTTAACAGGCCAGTGTTTGTGGATGAGGGAAACTTTTAAATCCAAATTGCACAAGGATTTGAATGAAAGAGGCTTAAAAAGTGAATTAGAAGCGGATTGCTTTGTAAATATAAAGACGGTTTGTAAATATGCACACGGTTTGCTTTGTAAATATAAAAGATAGCAAAATAATGTCAACAGGACAAGTTAGCAGTTAGCAAGGCCCCTCCCTTCCCCTCCGAGCAGCTAAGCTCTGATTCTTTCTGGGTATTTACATTTTTTTTATGGTGGTAAGCTTAATGGATCATCATTTGTCATTCCTCAGATATTCAATACCCGTCAACAAGGGGGGTACGAAACCACAGGGGTTAGGGGAATGCCTGACTGCTGTAATGTCGTAGGAATGATGTACAAAGAGATAAGAAAATAAGTAAAACGTAGGATGTGAACAGCCTGTTCCTTGATAATTGATATGACTAACAATGTGGACTGACTGTTCAGAAACTACAAGCAAAATGGCACTCTAATGGGTCAGACGTAGAAGCAATGAATTCAATCGCACATCATGACAGCCCTACGATCAGGTCTGGTCATATTTTACTCTTAAAAACACTAGTTGTGAAAGTGTGACAGTGTGTGTAGAGCGAAAGAGTGCTGAAGTAGTGATTATGTAAAAAGCGCTACAGTTTAATCTTGCTAATGGCACACAGGAGGACCGCTGCTCTGAGAAGCTGCAGGGATGGCGATAAACATGACAAAGCCAAGAGGAAGACAATGTATCACAAACTCCCCCAAACAGACACCAGAAGGACAGTCTGGAACGTTCTGAACCCTACGCTCACAACCATACTTCACTGTTTGAAAGTTTATGTCTCAGTTGCTTTGGCATCATCCTCTTGCATGCCTCCGTGTAAGATATTTAGGGTAGTCTGTTCAGTTACTAGAGGAATTATTACAGAGCTGGGACTTGCCTGGCAGACATGAGAGGTGAGCGTGGAGGCAGAGAAGATGGAGGTGTAAAGAAAACGATTGCTCATTCATTTGTTATTACTGTGCAGATTGGGAGAAGAAGTAGGCGACTAGGACTGCAGTGAGGTATGATTGCTTAATCATTTTCTGAACGCGAGCAGATGTAATATTTGTAGGAGCAACAATTGCATTTTACAAGCAATCTACCTCAGAATGCAGTCTCTAATGCTCTCTTCAAAGCTACTATTTCAGAATTTTGAGATGGAAACTGATGCATTACAGATACAACCAACTCCTTATCAAGCCCTTCAGGTATAGAAGCATTCATGTTAAATCAGTACCCTTCAATTAAGCGGAGCAAGGTATGTTGAGTTATTGAGTTTTTTTGTAAATGTGTGTTACGTCCCTCTATTTATCTGGTCTAGGGGATACCAATAAATAAGGGATTTTTTAACATTAAAATTGAAAGTAAATGTAATGAACCAGATGTTTATGGAAATGAAGATGGAAAAATGGCAAATACACAGAGAATTTATTATCTAATACAACTAATTACAAGCCCCAAACGAATAAATGTGTAGACAAGAATCAACCAAACAAAGAAACTCTATCCCTAACTAAACAAGAAATAAGGGTGAAGGTACTTCGTTCCCCTCACCCACTATCTATCCTTAAACAGAAATAAAGACAGCAAATCACAGAACAAAAACTAATGAGTCAAACACATGCAACAACAAAACTTCTACCTGTGTTCTAAACAAACTGATCTTATACAACAAACTGACTTTTTCTCTCTCTCAAACAATAACTTGCTTCCGGCTGCTCCCACTAAACTGCCCTCCTCTCCAGACGGGAAGTTGTTCTTTTATGGTCCTCCCCCTCGCAGCGATTGGCTAGGAAGCAGACATCTCATTGCTGATTGGTGGGAGTGACCAGGAAGCTGTTTCTCAAGGGAAGGGACCTGGAACACACTGACAAACAAGCATGCCTGCAAACAGCAGACATATATTTTAAATATGAACAAAAATAAACTTGCAGGGCGTAACAATGTGTATTTCCTTGTATTGTATATGTTAAAAAAACAATAACACAGAATAAATACTAACTTATGCGTACAACAAATAATCAATCCATAAATGATACGACCAGATGAATGAAATGACTCGAAAAAAGATTCGTTCATTTTGCTGAACGAGACTCAAAGATCTGAGTCAGTAAAATGATCCAAACTTCACATCACTAATGCACTCAGGCCATAACTGAGCCACACTGCCCACGAAACGTCATCAATGGTTAGCAAAATGAAAGTCTGTTGTGCGCCAAAACACTCAAATTAGATAGTGGCACAAATACAACACAGCGTGAACCCACTGGAGCTTAGCACAGCAACACAATGAACGGCACGTTTACAGAGCATCTGAAGAGTCCAAATGACGTCATGGTACCCATCCACTGAAGGCGTGACCATCATTACAATATCAAATGGCTTAAAAAAGCTCAAATACGACAGTTTTTAAATACATTTATTCTCATTTTTCAGCACCTTGTGTGCATGCAAATGCTCGCTCAATAACAAGCAAATGGCTTATTTGACAAACAAAATAGGCATTCCAATTAACACTACACAAAACAAGTCCAGCTTTGCACTCTACTACAGAAATTTTGACCCAACTGGTGATGAAAACCTGCACACGGTCCAAAATTAAACTTACATGGCGCCTGCTACAAACATCCAAGGGAACAATGAAGGAACCAAGTGGGTGGAATGTAATTGCGTCTTTTAATGGGTTAATTTAACACAGATGACACAACTCTGTAAAATAGCACTGGCTCAGAGCAAAACTTAACTCTGGATGTGTTAAAATAACTCACAGAGTGTTAAAAGCAACTCAGAAGGAATTAACGCCCCACACTTTTTGCTGTGTATCTCTCCTTGATGGAATAGCATCATGGATAAGTATCTGCCTGATTCTCAGCATTGAGAGCACCATTACTCCTAACCAAATCCCCACTACATTTGAAGGAATGCAGATCCAAATGTCCAAGAAACCTCCACCATGCTTCACTGATACCTGTTATTGGAATTACTTTGAAATCCCTCTTTGGGAGAGACCTTGTTGATGCAGAGTAACTACCTTGTGTCTTGTTGCTGTGCTCAATCTTGCCATGAGAGGGAAGTGACTTCCTCAACCCCAGTGAAGCCTCTTACACAGCTGTTTCAGTTCGATATCAAGACGTGTGACATTGATGATCATTGCTATCTGTTTGGTATAAATGATTGATACACCTTCCAATCTTGCAAAACTTCTGCAGGTGACAATGTTTAAATAATTAATGTGTGTATTTATTTATTTATTTTTTTTTTTTATAAATAAGCTGCAGTTTGGGACTGCATACATGGTTTTAAATTAAAAAAAATATTCCCCTGGATCTATACCCATTGTTAAACACCAGAATTTAGAGAACTTTTTAAAGCCTTCCTTTTACTTTTATGACAACTAAAATAGGGGAAACTTGTCATTTGTAATCATTTGAAAAGATCTAGTAATTTTTATGAAATTTTGTGTGATGCAATTCTCTTTAAAACACTAGATTATATTATTCTCAATCCTCTTTAGCCCCCATCAACACCACCCGCAGAACATTGGTGTAGCTGTATTATAATCCGAAGAGATGCTGTGCCTTACTCAATAGTGATTTTCTTTAAAAAAAATAGTAAGTGATAATATGTTCATCTACTGTATTACATGAACCACAAGCCAAATAGTAATTTTCTCTATTAGCTTCAGCATTTGGTGTGTTGTCGTATTTTTTTCGATGAGCCACCACTGAATCTAGCACATCTGTGAGCATCCTAAACTGTCTGTGACCTTGTTTTCTGCTCTGACTGCATTATTCATTCCATGATCAATCTGAGCTAAGTGCATGTTTCGAGCATTTAATCACAATCATTGCCGTGCATCTTACGTAAATAATGATTGCATGAAAAGCTGTAAAACACCCCGTTATGGGGTAAATGGGTAAGGCTGATCAGTTGTGAACGCTACTGAAATATAATCAGGGAAATTGAGGGAAAATGCTTTAATCTGGTTTCAAAATTCCATGCACGACCGATTGTTCTCTGGATGCCTATTTTCACAACACTCCACCTCTATAAGAAGATAGTTCCAGTTAAATTCAGGGTATTCTGTTCTGAGATGCTGAAAATATTAGTCTCCGAGAGCCCATATATTAATTAAACTCAAACTGTGCTTACTGAAGGAGTGAATATATACGAAGAAAAAATAAGAAAGAATGAGAGTGTGTAATTGGTGTTAGCAATTAAAGCCAAATCCCCACGTCCCAGAGTATTTAGTTTAAGGGGCCATGAACTGGATTTTTTTTTAAATATGGGTATAGTAATATTTGCACTCAAAATAATTTTAACATTTGTGGATTTGAATACATTTGGACCAAGTGTGTTTCACATGGCCAGGGAGTACAGTAACTATCGCGAGTCAGAGAATGATTTCCGATTCAGAAGGATTTCACCCCTTTACAAGTCTATGGGGAAAACTTATTTCCAAAAAAATTATGTTTTTTACAAAAATAGTTCTACTATACAGTGAGTTTATTAGCTTATGGCTCACGATGGCTCAATTTCCCCCACAAAAAAACTAGGCGGGGCCATGTGATTGACAGCTTCACTGAACTGAGCGAACTGTGGCTGAGGAGGAAAGAGAGAGAGAAAGAGAGAGAGAGAGAGACTACTCTCTTTTTATGTAAAAGCTTCATAAACTACATACGTGTGATAGACTTAAGGCTTCTACACACCAATCCGAATTGAGATTCGCATGAACCTTCAGATGGCAGACCTCTCAGCAGTTTGCTCTTCGTCTGGTTTGAGCAAATATTGATGCAGTGATGCTCCTTGTCTGCAAATAGCATTTGCGGTACGACAGGAAATGTTAGATGAGCGCCACCAAGTGGCTCTTTTAAATCCCATTCACTTCATCAGAAAAGCCAGCTTATATTGATTGTTCTTCTTTGGGGAAAACAGATCCGATATGTCAGCGCAAAACTTTTTTTCGTTGGTACCACCCATTCAATCAGATATGTGATGTGCCGTTGGCGCCCATAGTTTTCAATCGAAGCGCGTTATCACACAAAACTTTGGACAGAACTGTTGGCTCCAAGTTTATTTGTGTGTGTCAAGCTCTGCTTGAGGAAAACCTGTGTGCAATTGTATTTGGTAAAATTAAGAAAAACATAAGAGTTCTTTCAAACACAGGCTTGCTCATTTGTTTTTTGTTTTTGTTTTTTTCAGAAAGCACTGTGATTGTTGCTAGAACGGTTGTTTTATAGCTGTATGACCTGGAACAGATCATCCTCTAATAATCCTTAGGTTCATCTTAAAAATCTATTTCAGCTTTTCTGGAGCTAGCTTTATCTTTGCTAGCTTTAGCTTTGTTTTATTGATAGCTTTAGCAAAAGTCAAGACAAAGCCATCAGCACTGAGATTGGACCAGAAAGTGATGTGTATCTGTAACTTGAGTCACTTCATCATTGACTCATTCTATTCTATTGGTTGCTTTCTGGGTCACAGGGGTCTGCTAGTGCACTTTGGGCAAGAGGACAGGTTGCCCATCCACCACACCTAAGGGGAATTTAGATTTTTCAATCAACTTTATGTTTTTGAGATTGTGTGGGAATTTGGAGGAAACCCACGCAGGTATGGCAAGAACATGAAAACTCATCCCAGGAACGTCACCAGTGAGCTTCGAACCTGCAACCTTCTAACTGAAAATCCAAAGTGGTAGCCACTGTGCCGCCCCATCATTGACTCAAAAATTATTTTGTCTTCTGAAACTTTCAAGTGTTTTATTGTTCCCTAACTCTCATCAAAAGATCCTCAGACTTTTTGTTATCTCAGTTCATGAGAACTAAAAATTTTAAATGTGTTTTTCTTCCTTTGTTGAAAAAGTGTGTCTACACAAAAACACATTTAACCAGACAACAATGCAAAACACCTTAAAGAGTATAGTTTCAAAGTCATGAAACCAATCAGCAGCCTTTTTATAGTTTTACCAATGGATCAAGACAAGCCAAAAACTGCTTAAACTCAACTTATTAAATAAATAAATAAATAATCTAGCAATGTCTACATTACTACAAAGAAACAAGATTCGCTGTTCACTATAAAAGCTTTTTAGCCCCGACATGATTCTTTAACATTGCTATTCATTCATTTTCTCTGCTTGCACAATCTGTAAGATTTCATGGGGTTCTGCCGGAGTTCTTCACAATTTGAACATCCTGGACATGTTGCCAGTCCATCACAGACATTGCTAGATGTGGGCTCAAAATCCAATTAATGAACAGCCCACCAACCATCTGCCTAGGGATTTTAAGCATTTCTGTTAATTATTGCGATTTGTTTTATTTCTCTTGTATCTTGCTAGATGAAGCATACTAATTGCTCACCAGGCTGCACCTCTTCTTTAAACTTTGCTGTTATGTTCTTTCACTCAGAAATTCCAGCCTTTGTCTCACATTTTTTTGATGAAACTGTGTCTGAAACCTTCTGTTACTCAATGAAACGTAGCAAAAGTTGTTATGGGTAATTTAGTTCTCTTTTTTTTGTTATTTCACAACTAAAATTATGCATCTGTTACATCTTTACAATCCCGAAATCCACAAGTAACATCAAATAGCATGAATAAATCATTTCTGAAGGAAATATGTTCCGGGTGCTTCTGGCCAGTGGGCTAGATCCTCAAATAGTACTATGAAATATGTATATACACTACTATTCAAAAGTTTGGGTCACTTAGAATTTTTTTTTTTTTTTTTAAGCAAAACCTTTTTTTCAGAATAATAATAAAAAAAAAAAACATTCTATACACTGTCTATTCTAGCCATAAATGTCTGTTAATTAGTGCAATATCTACATAGAGGCCCATTAGAACATCTATCACTTCAGTGTCTAATGGTACAATATGTTGCTTATTGTGGCAGAAGCCAATGGTTGATTAGAAAACCCTTGTGCATCATGTTAGCACTGCTGATAAGAGTTAGCTGCTTAGAGAAGCAATAAAACTGACCTTCCTTTGAGCAGGTGGAGTATCTGGAGCACCACATTTCTGGGGCCTGTAAAACTCATAAAATTACCAGAAAAAACTTTCATGTGAAACTCGACATTCTATTCTTGGTCTTAGAAATGAAGTCTACGTCATGCGAGAAATTGTAAAGATTTCCTACAACTGTGTGTACTACTCCCTTCAGAGAACAGCACAAACAGGCTCTAACCAGAGTAGAAGAGAAGTGCGAGGCTCCGCTGCACAACTGAGCAAGAAGATAAGTACATTAGAGTCTCTAGCTTGAGAAATAGATGCCTCACAGGTCCACAAACGCCAGTGTCAACATCTACAAAGAAGAGGCGAATCCAGGATGCTAGCCTTCAGGGTAGAGTGCCAAAGAAACCACCATATCTGAGACTAGCCAATAAAAGAAAAAAGATTAATATTGGGCAAAAGAGCACAGACCTTAGACTAAGGAAGATTGGAAAAAAAGTGTTCTGGACGGATGAACGTGTTTTGATCACACAGAAGAACATTTGTGAGATGCATAACAACTGAAAAGATGCTGGAATGCTGCCTGATGCCATCTGAGAAGCAAGGTGGGGGTCAAGTAAAAGAGTTTTTGAATAAGGAATTTTGCCATACCCTGTGGACGGCCCTTGATTGAAGTCAATTTCATCCTACAACAGGAAAATAACCCAAAGCACACGTCCACATTGTACACTAACTATTTAGAGAAGAAGAAGCAGCTGGTCTTCTCTCTGTAAAGGAGTTACCAGATCTAAACCCGATTGAGCTGCTGTGGGAGCAGCTTGACCGTATGGTGTGCAAGAAGTGCCCGTCCAGCCAATCCAACATGTGGGAGGAGCTTCTCTGGGGTGAAATTTCTCCAGAATACCTCAAAACATTAACAGCTAGAAGCCAAAGGTCTGCAATTGCTGTGATTGCTGTAAATGGAGGATTCTTAAACGAAAGCAAGGAAAAAGTTTGAAGTAAGATTATTATTATTTCATCTGAATATTAATTCTAACCTCGACTATATTTTCTATTCAATTTAAACTCATTAAAAACATTTTATGTGGTAAATAAAAGTGTGACCTGATGACCCTAAACTTTTGAACGCTTGTGTAAATATAAATATACTGCTGTGTTGAGGCCCAAACTAGTGTCACGTGCATTAGCAACACCCATTTGAGCTAACATGCAAAATGCTGATCATTATCAAGCAGCCAATCACATGCCTCCATGGTGGTATCGCATGTATTTCTCAGCATTGAGAACACTATTAATCCTGACCAAATCTGTCAACTCAGAAAGGTAGCACTAAACGTTCAAAGAATCTCCAACAAGCTTCACTCAGACACTCATTATCATACCATTCTCCAGCCCTCAACAAACCAACTGCCTTCTCCACAGTCCAGAAAACCATTGCACCAATGGTCCTATGTTTTCTGCATTATTTTTCATTGCAGCTCTTCCATATCTGGCCAAATGTCTCAAGACAGTAGAAGGGTGTACTCGGATCCTGGTGGTTTCGGCCAGCCTTGAGCTAATGGCACTGCTGGACATTTTCCTCTTTCGTCTACTGCAGCAAAATTGGCCTTCAAAATTGCACGTCTTTGTGCTTCTTGATTTCTTGAAACCGACGTATGGGAGAGACCTAATGATCAAAAATCACTACCTTGTGTCTTGTTGCTGTACTCAGTCTTGTGTGACGGGGATGCCAGGTACAGGCAAGAGTGTTCGGGAGCGAGTAGAGGGAGGTCCTCGAGAGGAGGAAGGTCCTTGATAGGCGCAATTCAGCCCAAACTGACTGTGACGCTGATGGGCCTGTTCAGTCAGACCACAGACGAATCCTTCCCTGTAAGAAAACAACCAAGCATTGGCTGTCCATGTCACCGACACGGGCCTCTCAACTTCAGTCGGTGTGGAAGAGCTTGGGCTCCAGCACATTGCCAAATCCAGACCACTGGCTTAGAACTCTAAGCGTCTCCGGAGCAACGCAGGGACTGCGTTGCACAATGCATTATCGATGGACTCCTCTTTTAAAGACTGGGACTGTGGGTGTGGTCGCAACTCTGTTTTTTTTAACCCGTTTTTATCAAATGCCCTGTTGTGGTTAACAACTGTGTCTCTCTCGCCACGCGCCATGACAAAATACTATTTCTCAACCTCTCCTGGTAGTTTATATTTTTGGTAGTATATATTTCTGCAATAATACGTTTACAGCATTTTTTTTACACCTGCCAAATTTTGTGCACAGTACTCTATGTTATGGAAAAGAAAAATGTAAAAAAAAAAAGTCAGCTGAGCTAAACTTCTCGTCTATGAGGAAATAAAGACCAGGATGTTAGATTGACACATCGATAATCACACTAAAGTGCATTTAAAAAAAAAAGGTTGTGGCTCTCCAGGTTCAAAGCACAACCTTTCTGAGGAGACTCTGCTTTGCTGTAAGTGCACAACTGGAATCCACCCAAACTGAAGGGCAGTCAAAGGTCTGCTTTGAAGATAAGCGGTTGCAATTACAGAAAGCAGAAGGGATCGTTTAGGGACAAATCCACAAAGTCCAGCATCCTTTACCTCAGGAGCAGACAGAAGGAGGTCTAATGTTTCTATAAATTACAGCACACTGTGTTGGTGAGGCTGATTGTTTTAAATCTGAGCACGTAAGTTTCACAGAGTGGCAGGCTGTGAGGTCAACCAACCCTCTCCTCTGAGACAAGACTCCAAACATCCTGTAAATTAGAGGTCAAGAGAAAAATGACATCAACTTCTTTTATACAACACACTTCGTGCCCAGAAAACGACATCCCACTGAGGGGAAGGCAGCAGGGGTGAGTCAAAAAAAAAAAAAAAACAGCATTCTGATTGAACTAAAAAGCCAAAGGAAAGAGCAAACCATAAAGAAAAGCTTTGGAGTGCACCGTAAACTCCAGTGGTGTATTTAGGAGATTGATTTGATTCATGTTAACTTAAAACTTTAAAATCTGTCAAATTCAATGAATATTATTGTGTATTTTTAACTTTTTTTTATGATTGTGAGTTTTAAAACGTATTCTTTACAAGTACTGAGCAATATTTTACTTTTAATGAACACAAAATAAAAATTTTAAGTTGTATTAAATCCAAATTTGTAGCCATTGTGCGGGTGACGCCAATCAAGACGTCACTTATCCCCCCGATCAGTTCTTACCAAGATAGTGTATTAATCTTACTTTACGCAATCCTCAGAAGCTTACGTGCTGCCTCATCTGCCTAAGATCATTTTCAAAAAATGTGAAAAATAAATGAGATGTGTCAAGACTTAGCCGTCTTCAATAATTAGGGACTGGGGGCTAGTGCCTGGACATCATCCGTCAACCAACAGCTATAGGACATCACTCCCCACTTTTAATGCATCTTACCTCTTCACCACATACACTATATTCCAACTGGGAGAAGATGGTGGGGAATGGGTGGATGATTGCCTCTATGTTCAGTCCTGAGGGGTATGCAGCCATTGTCAACGGGGGATGCCTGGGTAAGCGTGGGCCCACCAGGTGGTGGCTAGCCACTCTCCGGATATGTATATTTGGATGGATGAAAGATTGGGTGGGAGGCTGGATGGATGACTGGGTGGGATGTGGGGGTGGGGGTTTGTTAAGGAATTTAATACATTATCATAATATTATTGAAGACTCAAGAGACGGGATTGTAATGAACAGAAAAGAAACAGGTTTATTGATGCATTATGATAAACAGAAAAGCATTTCAGTCACCTCGGCTCCCCGATGGGGCATCTAGACGTCTCTCTCCTGTCAATCTGTTACATTGGCCCATGAAAAGAGAGCCAAGGATCATGGGAGACTTCATACTACATTCACTTATTTATTCAATATGTCTGTGTCTCCGTTCAGTGCAGTTCCGGTCATTATGTGATGCGTACGTTTAAGTCCACTCCCCATCCATGATCTATCATCTGTATTATAACTGACCTCATTGTTATCCCGCATAGTCCCCTCACCTACATCTCTCATCCACTCCCCCTTTTCCTTTTAACACCCTCCTGTCCTGATATAATTAATGTAAACTGGTCCGTGGGAAAAATAAATAAATAACTACATAAATTCACTGCTTCCCCACACCAAGTGTTCACTTCCCTGGAGATAACAAAACAGTAATAGACATCATTTACGACAAAATTAATTTCTTCTTAAAACAGGAAGTCAGCAATTGATAGAAATTAAACAGTTTTACCTACAATTAAACATAACAGACTATACATTTGTCCTAAATAGTGTTTAACACAGGTAAATCTCTGAAAATGTATTGTTTACATCCTGTGTATCGTGCCCCCTTTAAAGACTTATTGTAACTTCATTCATTCATTCATTTTTCAACCTGCTTTTTCCCTATTTTGGAGTCATGGGGGTCTGCTGGTGCCTATCTCCAGTGCACATTGGGCGAGAGGCGGGGGTACATCCTGGACAGGTCGCCAGTCCATCGCAGCCTATTGTAACTTATATATTCTAATTGTTAGTGAAGTGATTAGATAGCTTCACAAAGTTAGCGTTAACGTTTTTCCATCATTAACACCATCATTTTCTATGATGGCTGATATTTTGTATGCTGATAGTTTGTTTTCCCTTTGGTAACAAACCCTAAGTTAATTTCAAATGAACAAAGTTTTGGTGTAACAGTGGCACAGAGGGTAGCAGCAAGAAAGTTGCCTTCCTGTGAGTGTTTGCATGGGTTTTTTTTTTTTTTTCGGTTTTCTTCTTTACTTTATGGGTTTCCCCCAAAAAACATGCGTCATTCCTCTTAGGAGTGAATGAATGAATCAATTTTAAGTAAATTCTGGGTGACATAGCATTTAAAGTTGGGGAAAATAAAACATTTTCTAAATAAAAATTCAAAGTTGGGTGCATTTATAGTTAGGATCAGTTAGGAACTCAGCTTTTTTAAGTAATGAAATGTGACCTTTTTTTCTTGTACTACGAACTGAAATCACAGTGTTTATGCTTATTCAAAAACAAATATCTAGTTTAAAACGTAAAAAAATACCAACCTAAAACTCTGCCAGAGTGTTAGGGTGCGAGGGAAGTATGAGGACCCAAATGTAAGTTTTTAACATTATTTATTCAATGCAGACAGTCCAATGCAGAACAGTTCAAGGGGGTTTCAGTCTCTACAGCTGATGACGCCTTGGACACAGAGCTAGCAGCCATCAAGCAGCCAGTGGAGACCAACAACCACCATAATCCAGAGGGAAGAGCACTCACCCAGGCAGCAAGAGAAGGGACTCCACAAGACCAGACAGGAACACAAGTCAGCCAGAGATTTCTCAATAGAGTTGATATGGTAAGGGTCAGACAGACAACGAGTGAAAGGAGGGATGGGCAAGAAGGGAGCTTGATTGATGATCAACGCACAACACCCAATAACCAAACAAGGGATGACAGCTGAAGGAAATATCATATGGATGGCATAACACAATGGCAAACTTTGAACAGAACCTAACACATATAGGAACTGTGATGAAGAGACTTTCAATACACCAATAAGGCTGAAAATAAATAAGAATTAAGGGTTTATCCTTTTTACTCAGATCGACTTTCAGGAGTACAGTGAATATGTCTACAACTTGTCCATCAATAAAAGGCATCCTGAAGATCAGATAAAGAAAAGAAGCAGGTGAATCGATGGATATTTAATTTACACTCCTTCCCTTATCCCATGTGATTACAATCCACATTTCACACCATTTCATAATGTAATAATGTTGGGTCTGAAAGGCGTAAGCTAAGGATGGCTACGTGCTCACAGGCACAAATGATGATGTTGAACGATCTGTTGCCTTAATGCAAAGCTGCAGGAACATTTACCACATTTACTAGATACCTAGAAGTCAGTTGAGCCTAGCAGTACACAAAATTAAATGACATTATGATTGATCACAGACTTTTAAATTGATGGCACACCAACAAAAGCTAAATAATTAAAGTCTACAACCGAATGAAGGTTTCCGTTGTGAATACTGTATGAAGGCTTACTTTGTGTCTCAAAAATTAATTTAACCAATTGTAGTGGGTTGGCGAGAGAGACACAGACGTACCAAGATGGTTCAAAGCCTCTTAGGGCATTTTAATAAAAAGTTGCACCACAAAAATAATTTAAAAGAGTCACTAAGCACTCTGTCCACATGGGCTCCATGTAGCACTCGAGGAGGTATTTCCGGGGTGCCTTCACCCCACTTAGTCCTGTGCCAGGTGGGTTTCATGACCAGAGGTGTGGGTCCTCGCTGTGCTGGTATGGCACTCATTCCCTGGGCTCCGAGCTAATTGGGCCCTGGTTTCCTATTGCAGCCCGTATTAAGTTCAAAACACTGGTGGTTGCACACAAGACAGTCACAAGATCAGATCCATCATACCTCCAAAAACTCTTGAGTCCTACATCCCCTCCAGATGCTTGCGTTCCGGAAATCAACAGAAAGTCCCTCACCAGACCTTTCTCTTTCACAGTTCCTGGCTGGTGGAATTCTCTGGCAGTCCCAATCCGAAAAGCAGATTCTCTCACAATGTTTGAAAAGCAGAAAGAGCACAAGGGATCTGCAGAGCAAGCACAGGTAAGTAGACACGGGTAAATAACTCACGATGCTAACAAAGTAGCAAGCCACTGAGGAAGTCCAGGAAGTGATGACTTTGACAACAGACAAATATGCAAAAGTCTTTTTATCTCAATTTTTTTAAGCCACTAAATATTTTTTTTTAACCTGGCAGAAATGGACTTCCATATGAATATTAATAATAATCATAATAAGTTTTACACCTACCTGTTAATACAAATTTTTCACTTTTAAAAGAAATCTTTTTGAACACTTAGTTTACACCCCAATAATTGGTGTTCCAAGCATCCTTAAAAGACAAAAAAAAAACACACACACAATTAACTGGGAGCAAGTCTTTTCAGTTTTACTCACATTACAAGATGTTATCTTTTACCACAGTAAGAAAAAATTCTGTCCAGAAGATAAAGCCCAGAAAGATCATTTGAGGAGTAGCACGAGAAATTGATCGGTCCAAAGCTTTTTATAGTGCTGAATTTTACAGTCGCTAACTAATTCAGGTCTGCCAAACGTCTGGCCATCCATGGAAGTTGGCAGAATATTGTTCTCCTAATGGGCATTTGGTTCTATTCTGCTGCCTCCAGTGAAAAAGTTTTTATTTTAAGGATGTTTTCAACTGAGAATCCTACACATCTACAGGACGTGATTCAAAAATGCTTCGATAGTAAATTGTTGTCACAAAAATCATTACAATTCCCATAATTTGGGTGTTTTGAGGGAAAATTAAGTTGTATCATATTGTCTAAAAGCATTAGTGAGATGTTAAGAATACTGTAAATGTAGCCGATTAATAAAGAATTTTGTTTTAAATTATTATTTTTCAAATATAACTTCCCTTAAAAATAAACACATTTTGGGAAGTTATATTTGAAAAATAATCATTTTTGATGCTGGTATATAGTTGCATTTTTTTCTGGAAATGACGTGGGTCAGTGCATGTGCAACAAGAACGTATGGTAGTTGGGGTTTGCGCAAGGGGTAGGTCTTAATTATATATTTTTATACATGTCTCTAAACAGCCTTATTATAGTTTGATTGTATTAAAAAATTAATTAAGAAAAAAAAGAAAATATTTTTAAATTGTTTTTTTAATGAAGCCATTTTCGGTTTCTATATCGGCCCAGAATTTTCATTTTGGCGCATCCCTAATGAATTATTAAGGATGTTTATTAAAGTTTATTCAAGTAAGTTTAGTTTTTTTAAAGGCATAAAAAGTATAGATTGGATGTATATCATGTTTTAGAAGTTTTATATTAAGAGATGGTCGGAGATAGATAGTAATGTATATATTATATTTTTTCAACGACAAAATTTTTCCCTAATTCTATTTTTTTTTGTTAAAGTAGAAATGAATCACTGGAGAACCTGGTTAATTTTGGTGCTTTATTGAGAAACCTGAATTACACCATCTGATATCTGCTACATAAAGATTGCTTCGATAAACATGATCGCTTTCACGAAGAACAAAAGACAAATCCAAAGCAATTTTACCTTTAAACCAATTTTATAAATTCCCTGAATAAACAATTTGAGTAAACAATTAGATAAAGCCTGCAATGGACTGACAACCTGTTCAGGATGTACCCCAGCTTCTCACCCCGTGACCCCAAAAAAGAATAGGCGGGTTGGAAAATGAATAGATACGATGGTTGCGTTGTAATCTGGAAGTATTTTACAGATCATCAAGAAAAAATTAACAAATTGGAATAATTAAAAACCAACCACAATAAGGTTACTTTCATTCTTGTATGTGCAATCTACAATCTCTGACCCAGTTCACTCGCTGTCTTCAAAGCCTGCAGTACACTCTATTTTCTGCCAACTGGCAACCCAGACTGTAGGCTATAAATACCATTGGGACAGTAACATGGTACGGTACTCATTACACAGTAATGCTTAGAGGCCATGGTAACCAATCAAGTGCCGCACTGTAAAACATCTTGAAGGTGAAAGAATTTTACTGCCAAACATTCTGTGGACAGCCTTTGGGTCTGAAAACCAAAAAATAAGTCCCCAAAAGAGCCATCAAATCTGCCCATAAAACCAATAAAGTTAATTAAGCGAAACCTTCAGGAGATTCACGAAATCAGCAGAATACTCTTTCAAAGATACAAGTCTATTTTCTAGTCACCTAGGTCATCAGGGAAACCAGTTTCCAAGGGGTTTAGTGTTCATGAATGCCCAATGATCTGAATTTGCAGGCATGGGCTAAAGGCAGAGTCTACTTTAGTGAAATAAATAGGAGGTTTAAAAAAGGTGGGATTTTCATCAAGAAGTGCCATGAGTAAAATTCTTTAAAATTCTGTTATTTGGATAAATCGATAGACTAAGACCTCCTTAACTGTTTAAAGTTGAGGTGCTCTCAAATAAATTTTCAGGTTAACTTTTAACTTTAACATTCCCCTTCAATGTTCTGTTGAATAATTTGATTAGTTTGGTCTTTACTAGCAAGTTTTGTGAGAACATTATCAGATAATTGACCATAACCTCTCATTATCTCACTAAAAAACAGCCTTCTCAAAAATCTCCACCAAGAATTTACAACAGTCCCTCCATCACCTTTTCTCGTTTTATCTATTTTGAATTTGGCAGTTTTTTAAATAAAAAAAAATGGCTAACTTTTCAAGGAACAAACACAATTGGGTAGTACTTGCTTTCCGTGGGGTTCAAGCTCCATACTAAACATTAGATGTCTGACAGAAGTACAAATTATGTCTATTTTGCGTTGATTGATATGTGATATAAACTTGATAGAATCATTTTTGATTAAAAAAATACCACGGCACTTAAACTTAAAAATGATTTTATTTTGAAAAGATTTCATTGGTTGTGAAAAGGCACTATATCAGTCAAAAAGCACTTTTAAATCACTGGTGTTCCGGTGTTGGTTTACACCACTATTGTTTCAAGGATTATGAGGTTCTTGGTTTTTAAGTTTTTAAAATGACAAATTATGTATTTTGTGATAAAAAGAGCACCGTCTTTGAAAAGTATGTTGTCTTCGTGTTGAGAGCAGTATTTTATTTAATGTAATACAATTCTCCCAGAGTCATAATCACGCGCATGACGCTTCCCTTTGTTGTGAGGCTGAATTTTTTTTATGCTCCAAATTATTTGTTTGAGGCTAATTCAATTAAGTGATTGCGTGTGTAATCTTCAACTTACGGGATACAAGAAACTATAGGACAATAAGCTTGACCCTTTGAAATAGCACTACAGTTATGCATAGACCCTAAAAACAATATAAATTATATCGAAATTAAATTCAGGTTTGATGTAGAAAAAAAATGTCTATAACGATCACATTTGGCCTACAATTAGCCTTTACATAGACGTCATTTGAACATTAATACTGGATGTGCGGCAGACGTAAAAAAATGAAAATAAAGACGTCCTCTGGAATCACAGTTTGCACCTGCAGTGGGCCAAAACTGGAGGTTCAAAAATGACTTGCAATAGACGTGTCTTTGCCCAGTGATCTTTGAGTTTTTAGCTCTTTATTATACTGATCGAGGCTCTGGTTAGCCATGTGATATAAGTTGTAGTCATCAGTTTTATGCTAGGAATAAAGGTACAATGTTAGAAAGTGATCATGAACATGAAGAACATCTATAATGAGACAGATGACGTGTTTTTGAGAGACTGTGATTCAACCAGACTCATCCTACTGTATGTTTCACATGTTAGAGAGCATGACAGCGAGCTCTGTGTGGCCAACTCTCTCGTACCATAACACCAACGCACAACAGCTCTGCCTCTTCAATTAATGAAGAGGAGGAGAGTAACGCTGCACTTAGTCACAGTTCAGTGCCATCGGCTCTGATGAAGTCACCACCAATGCAACACCTCTAATGATGGGGACCATGCCACCACACAAGAGACCAGCTGGATCTGAAGACATGAAAATCACACGACTACGAGGGAAATTTGACTGAGCAATTGATTATTTGTTTATGGAAAAAGATGCTAATGATTAAAACCAAGCACTCTTCACCATGTGCTTTGAAGTTATAATAATATACATATATATAATAATATATAATAATAGTTGCAGAAGGGGACCTTTCTGTGGGATGATTCTCTTTCTAATTTATCATAATTTACTCACATGGTCAAAAAGCAACACATTTCAATCAAACTATAAAAAAAGAAACATTTATAAAGTTCTTTGTGATTTTTTTTTTTTTTTTTTCAAAAAAAGCAATGTGGCTTTCCAGTAGAAGGTTGCTGGTTTGAGGCTTGTCCGTGATTAGGTGTGAACGTGTTCCCTGTGATGGACTGCTGACCTGTCCAGGGTGTTCCCCCACCTCTTGCCTGATCTGCGCTGGAAGCCTCTTGACGTGTGCCCTTTCCAGCGATGCTGTCAGCAAAGGCTCCCCATAGAAGAAAAATGTCACAAAATCTGAGAAAGGAAATAAATTCTTAACACAAAAAGATGAGGGCTACAAGAAAACCAGCAAAGCTTTCTAGTCAAAATACTATAGCAAAAGTAATTCAAAACATGGAAGTGCAACCATCTTGAAGAAATGCCCAGGCCGTCCACCGATTTAACATCCGGACAGGAGTGTCTTCTGTACAGTTGAAGAAAATCACCTGCAAGTTCACTGCAGTAGTAGAAAGCCAAACTGAAGTGACCACTTTTAATGGTACCAATGGCAGCAGAGGATTGGCATGCTTGGGTATCAACTTGCTATGTTGTACAAGACTTCTGGGAGTCTACACTCTGGAGCGATGAGGCAAACATCACTGTTTTTGCAACTAATGGTTTTAAAACTGTGTGGCGTCGTAAATGTGAGCAGTTCTGTGGATGGTGAGAAATGCACATGGTGCCTACAGTGAAACATGGTGGTGGCAGTGTCATTATGTGGGCCTGCAGGAGTGCATTTCATTGATGGTATCATGAACTCAACAGTGTACCGATCTAAGTGAAGGAGAAGATGCTGCCATGGCTCCAGGCACTTTTCCAACACAATTTAAAATACACATCTACGAGGAATTCTGAAGCAACAAGTTTAGCATCGCTCTCCTTCTAGCTCCACCCTACAAAAGAGGCTGTAGAATGGAAAAAGATAGATTCTGCAAATGTCGCCGTCTTGTTCATTCCATGCTTAGAAGACTTGGTGCTTCTTAAAAAGTCACGGTGCTCAAACAAATTCTAGATATAGACGTTTTGGGGTGTTGTTACAACCCCGTGTGTTCTAATTATTTATTTTGTTTTATTATGTGCTTAACTATTTTATGTGGGTGCGTGAGATTGATGACGTCATGTGTTTACCGATCAAGGTGCGGACTATTTAAGACCCACGTCAGCTCCGCTCTACCAGTCCGTGATCTCTGTACGTGATCTTTTTTGAGTTTGTAGTTCGAGATCTTAGCAATCTCTTCATGAGTTTCCGTGTGTGTCACTTCCCAGAGTGCAGCATCTCACCCGCTGCTAGAAAGCACTCATCTCCCCTGTTCTCCCTTTCTTCCAAACTCTCAGGTTTGGGTTAAGTACTCTTATCTTAGCTGAGTTTTCTTCCACTATCAGTGTATTAGTAGCTTCGTTATTGTTTCACACTTTAGATTACCACAGCAGTCGTATGTTTCGTTTACAGCTCACCTTTTAGTTTATCAACGTCCTTTCGTCACGTTTACTTTTAGCTCAGGCCATCATGGAACAATTCAGGGACTGGTTTAGTTGGTATATATGTATGTGTTGTGTGAACTTGTGTGCTGATTAGTTTGTTTGGTGAATTATATACTTGTTTGGCACTAGGTCCTTGTATTAACAGTATATTCATCTGTTTTATTGTTTCTCAACCCCTTTGCATTTGGTTGATTATTGTTTGTTTATTTCAACTTGATTTTAATACAAGGAGTATTTGAGTTGTTCTTAATCCTGTTTGTTATGGTTTAGAGTCAACACATTAGTGTTTTGAGTTATGTGTTGTGTATTTGCTAACTTGCTTTTGAATTAATTTACTTCCTGATATTCTTCCTCAATGTGCGGAGCGCTTCACCCAATTTGAGCAAACTGAAGATTTTGTGATTTAAGTTAATTAACCTCAATTTCATTATGGAGTTTAAATAAGTGTTCGAACAACATCGTCCTTGTAAAAAGTTGGAAAATGCACTGATTAAATTTTCACGGTAGCTAATAAAAATCTAAGTAAATCTCCTCAGCACAATAAACAATTGAGATATGCTTTATTAATTAATAAATACCCAATTAATACATCTGTCAACCAATCAATGACTGAACTCTCCATGTTTCTGAGAGAATGAATATGTTCTATAACATCAAAGTTGTGTTTAAAATCATATTGCATAATAAATAAGCTCGCTCGTGTGAATTTGCCCCTACACTGGCAGCCTTATTACTAGCCAACAGTGTTTACCACGTCGACAATGTCTCTGTTACATAATCTGCCAGGTCACTTTTAAGGTCTTTTAATGAGTCTGTCCTGCTGCCGCTTTGAATATTTCCTCATAACAAGCATTTCCCCGGGTGAATCACTGAGGATCGGGCATAATGAAGTCAAGCTGAGTGTCATGTGACTGGTCCTGTCGGGTCACTGTAAAACACTGAAGCTAGAGCAGAGATAGAGCCGCTGAAATGAATAAACACAAACTCTGGGATGCACACTGTGAAATGAGGTAAAAATAGATTTCCTTTTTTGTAGTAAGTATCTATTTGCCCTTTAAATCCACGTATAAGTACCTAATAAAGTCAGGAGTAATTGAATACGTGACCAGAATGTGGAGCGAGGGGTGAAAAGGAGAGAAAAACCGCAGAGAAAGAGTGAGGTGGAGGAGTCTTGTAACGTATCTCCAAGGGTGTATCTCGTTATTGAACCTAATGAAAGGGAATAGATGGTAGAATAGGTTCTGTCATTCTGGGAAGCCATCATGTGTAACCATATGGAGGATGTTCTGTGAATGTGTGCGCGTCGGTGAGATCAAATCACTAGCACACAATACCGCCCACCACATCACCAAAAGTGCCGCTTCCATTTGAAGCTACAGTAGCATGACAATGAGGAGCTGTAGACGTACAGATGATGTTTTCTGCTTCTGTGGGAAGTGACTGATCTATTATTGTTTCAGTGTTTCACATATATTCATCAAATACATTGACATGCCAAACAATGACTAATGTGCACCCACCGCCATAAAAAAAAAAACTTTTGTTGTGATTAGCAGCTGCTTTACCCAATTAAAAGAGTGTAAGAGTTCAAGTTCAAGTTCGTTCATTTATATAGCGCTTTTTACTACAGACATTGTCTCAAAGCAGCTTTACAGTAAACCAACAAGTTTAAACTCAGAAATTACTTAATTACTAAGTGGTGTATATGTCCCTGGTGAGCAAGCCTGGGGCGACTGTGGCAAGGAAAAACTCCCTTTTGTAAGAAACCTTGAGAGGAACTGGACTCAAAAGGGGAACCCATCCTCATTTGGTCGACAACAGAAGTGTGATTTATATAAACTATAGTATAAACAGATGATATAGTAGTATAAAGAGATAATATAGTATAAACAGATGATGACTGTGTTAGGTGTAGAGGGCTTCCACACCTAACTTGTTTCATTGATTTATTCATTCAGGGGAGAAAACAACAACCGAACTCTAAACCGCATCAAAAGCGAACTAAAAAAGCAGTCCGAGACCTACTCATCGAGGTGGTCTCGAGCTAGTTCCAAATAAAATGTAGAGTGGTTCGTATGTGGTGAGAACATGATCGAACTCTGATCCCAACTAAACACAGTCAACACAACAAACACATGCTTTTTCAACCAATTCAGTTATTGGTTGGCGCTTGTCTGTTTACATGGCAGCGTTGTCATGGTAGCCCGAGGTTAAACTTGGAGTAGTTTGTAATCTGAGCATCATACGCAATTAATACAAATGATAAAGTAAAGTATGCCAAGGGTCAAAAAAAAGTTATTTATTTCCGTGTGCGCGTTCATTCTAACCAAACGATGTATGTATGTAACCAATGAGTGGCCCGTATAATGTTATTATTTTCAGAGAGAGTGAGTGTGATGAGAATGAGAACTAAATCTGCAGAGGATTGCAACAATTTATCATTTGTTCCCCTAGGTCCGGACTAAATAAACAAACTAGAGGTGTGAAAGAGACTGCCACCCACTTCAAGTTCAAAAGAAAAACCACCAAGTTGTTTGTACGACACAGTTATGCTGGTTTCACATTGTACTTTTTGCTTTATTAATTGTTTTTGTTTTTTCGGCAGGGATGTTAACTGATAAAAGCTTTCACAAAAGGCCTTTACACACCAATCCAAATTTTCGATCCAAACTTTTGTGCAAGATCGCATTTCGTTCGAAAACAATGGGTGCCAAGGGGAGCTGACACACCTGACAGAACGAGTGGGGTCAGCGAAAATATAGGCAATGCTATATCGGATTGGTACGTGCAGAACTAATGAATCTCAACTGATAGACATCAATTCGTACGCTACGACATTCACTTTTACTTTCATTTTGAAGCCTCTCCCAGCATACACAAGCGAAAAAGCAAGTTTAATAGCTTTCCTTTTCAAATAGCTTTCCTGTGGCACAGTTGGTAGAGCATTGCGTTGACAACGCAAAGGTCATGGGTTCAATTGAAGAAAGCAAGAACTGACAAAAAATGTGTTTATTCATGTAAATCTATGTCGCTTTGGATAAAAATGTCTACAAAATGCGTAAATATAAATGCATATATGATCTGTAAATAATAATTTTTTTCTAGCAAGGAATTATGTGTGGGTCATGAAAACTTTTTCATTTTCACTGAGCCTTAAAAAAAGAAAACATTCATTTTGAACTGGTAATTATTATCTAAGGAACATTGATGTATCTGATCACTCCCCTTACATAAGAACTGCAATATTAGCCTCGTTGTTATTTAACATTTGAAAACCCATCTGACATACCTAGTTTAGAACTTAAAAAATACACTGTCTTCTGGAAATCCCATGAGATGTGTCCTTGCATTACTGAATAAAATAGAACACAACTCTCAAGATGCCTTTCTTTAACAAGCTGCAACATGTTTAATATCTCATATATGCAGAACTATCTCAGCAGGAGCAAGTCTGCCTCATTCTGAACATTAACCAGTGTTTCTTTTTCATGGTGCTAGCTGCAGAATAGAAGTCTATAGAAAAAAGCCAAACTTTGAAATAATTTCCATAGATAATATCCACAAAGTTTTTTTTTTTTTTTTTTTTAACAGAATTGGTTTTAATGATTTTCGAAAGTTATTAATAAGTTCAATTGTTTTTTTTGTTGCTTGTTTGTTTTAAGTTTGTTTTTGTGTGGGTCATGATGGCTAAATTTTACCCCCCAAAAAACTAGGCGGGAACATGTGAGTGGCAGCTATGGTTCACAGCTACACTGTACTGAACTGACTGGCATGCTGTTATCACGTATTACACTGCCAACAATTAAATCCAGAGAAGAGTCTTCAAATTCTTGTTTATGATTGTAAAATAAGTTGTATATAAGAGACTGTGTGTGAGAGGGGCCTTGGCGAGTCTGACAGAGCTCTGAAACCATTACGGTTCCATCCCTAACAGGACGTTGCGTGTACGCATGTGTGCCTCTCAATCAGAGCACCAATGCCAGTCCTGTGGTTGCCTCATATTTGCTCATTGCTGATAGGTGATGTCATGTCATACATGTTTTCTTACAGTCGATGGTAGGAACATAGCTTAGGAATCTTCAGATGGTTTCTCAGCAGGGTCCTCTTCGTTTGGGTCGAGGAAATGTTGTTGCAATGACGCTCGCTGCCTCAAGATGGCATTTGTAGTACAACAGATGCCCTCCGCCTCACACAGGGAAACAGCAAAAGAAAAAGTTGTGGATGTCGAGCGGTTTGTACTATTGGTGGGTGATCGCAGCTGTTTGACAAAAATGTGGAGAAAAGAGAGGATTTGTAACGCAATATTTCTTTCCTGTTTCCTGCGTGAAGTTGCTATGAAAATGTGGGATTAGCATCAATGAGCGGCAATTTTACGTCCCACTCACGATATCAAAAGTGACAGCTTTCATTGGTTGTCCTCCTTGTGAAAAACGGATTGGATATGGCAATAGGAAACTCTTTTTCGTCAGATGTGTGAGCTCCCATTGGCACCCATGGATTTAAATCAAGGCTTGTTGTTACTCGAAACTTCTGACTGAAAATTTGGACCGGAGTGATGAGGCCTTAAGTCAATTTCTAGTATTTTACAAAATCTAGACCAAATATCATGAAAATTATCAGCCACGGTTCTAGATACACTCTGCATTTAGGCTGTAGTATCTAATTATCGCAGATTCAAGGGAAAGTGGTCAGAAGTAATGGCTTGAGTCAGTGGAAGAGATCCAGGAATATCTTTGTGAAGTTTCTAAGTTGTTTGTGAGGGCAGTTCTATGTTCTCAGTCGTACTATGAGGCTGAACAAAGTTATTGCTGTTGAGAGAATGTAGAAAGGTAAAAGCTGAGAGAAGTTTTCAAAGTTATGTAGCTGCAAGAGAAAGCTGAGCGAAAATGTGTGTTTTGCCCTTGGGCACGTGATTCAGAGTACAATGTCATCTTTGAATGATGCAAAATGAATGTGGGTGTTGCCTGCTCTGGCTTCTATGTTGAAAGCTCCAAACAAAGTTTTGAATTTAAGAAATAGGTTTATTAATCTTACATAGTTGCAACCTTTGACTTCCTGGGATGGACGAATGGACAGATAGATGGAAAAATTCTCAGGCATGATTGGCACCATGCCTCGAAGGGATTTTAAGGCAGCACCACCAAATACTAATTTTATTTTTAGCTTATTTTTAGTTTTAGCCTATTGTCATAAATCATGAACAGCCTTTTCCTTGGGTCTAGTTAAAAACAAAGACACCAATTTAACCATAGTTCCTGTACACCATATTGAATTACTTTTTCAAACCGTCTGTCCGATTCTCACCAAAATTTAATCAGAACATCCTTAGATCATGCTGGCAAAAATGTATTTGTGTTATGTTGTTTGGGTTTAAAGTTTCCGATTATGGTCATGGCCTCCAAATGTAAGTCGCTTTGGATAAAAGCGTCTGCTAAATACATAAATGTAAATGAAATGTAAATGTCATGTCAATTTCAAGGCATCCTGCCTAGTGGAGTCCAAAGTTGTATCTCAGCAACCCAATCCCATATTGGCACAAAACTTGGTGTGAGTCATCAGTACCTAAGGCTGACCCAAAGACAGCAGCACCTTGTAGTCGTAAATCATAACATTTTAAATAAGGCTTCATGTTTGATGCTATTTCCTCAGACGCTTTGCCTTTAACTGCTTGCAGTTATATTTTAGCTCTTGTTTTATTTTAAGAAGCAACACTTGGTTCTTTATTTACATGCATTACCTGAGTCTACATGCCACTCTCCAGCGTCATGGAACATAGAGTGGCCCCACACCATATTTCCCTCCCGCCAAACCTGTAAACTTAGGGAAAAACACTATCCTGATGACTTTTGAATCGTTATATCCAGTGGTCTTCAAATTGAGTATAATGTAGCAACAAACATCATGTTAGCAGGGATCACCTTTGCTATAAAACTATTATATTTAGTGCCAAAAACTTGATTGGTATGCCCTCAAGTATCACTAGTAGTAAAACCATGAGAGTGAATCAAATACTTTATAAGCAACAGCACCTGCTAAGTCTGCCCTAGCAATAGCATGCACCTCTAATCAAGCTCACAGTCACATATAAAACGTTTTGTTATGCAAGTCATGTACGCAATCCACACTGAAGACACATTCTCCTTACATTCTCAGTTCTTTCAAATACCAAAAAGACATGAGTCTAGTATTTGTGTATAGTTTATTTACAAAAAAGATGACAGTAATCTTTGAAATAACGTAATTCCAAATGACAGCACCCCCTTTGAATGGCATGTTTTTCAATAAAGCTTGGTTACACTTCTGATGAAGAGAGGTAACCAACAAGCATACTAATGACCTGCTTTACATGTGTGTGGGTGAAAGAGTGCATGTGAGAGCGAGAAATTGATGAACGGAGGAAGTGAGAGGGACACCAAGAGAAAACGTGTTTGTCGTTGGCAGCTCCTGGCCATTGCCTTTTAGTTTTGTTTTTCTCCTGAAAAGCACATTCGAAGCACAGACACTGCATTGTGTTGTGGCAAAAGACGGTGAAAATGATTCTGGATTCTTGGATGAGACCGTTGTTCTGGCATGACTGGACAACAATAAAATAAAGACTGAAAAACCATCCAGCACAGTCATGGGCTCCACTCAGCAATGCATTTCAATGATTAATTTCTCCCAGATTTGTGATGAGGAGAAGCAGATTTCAAGAGTGTGTGGAGGTTTTAATGCCAGGCTCTTTGAAGAAGCACCGGGGAAGCCTGGTATGAAGAGCTGTACCACACTACCACCCAGAGGACAATCTAATAAAACCAGGGTGTGTCAATTCCTTGCTTTTGCATGCAAACCTTGTGCTTTCTGCAACATTCCGGAAATAGCAAACCTAATAATGAAATCATTGAATCTCCATAGTCATTCCTAATATGCTCTTCGCATTCTTACCAAACACGGGTATATTTCGATTCACATCTAAATTGTTTCTTTTTTTTTCTCTGTGCAGTGATGCGCCGTGTGTTTACCTTGTGAGTTTTTCACCAGCTTAACTCCTTGACAGTAAAGTCAATAGGCTGTAATGAAGGCTGCTTTCATGATTGTCAGCTTATTCCCAAAGAGGGTGGCTTGCCTATAATTTGCGGTAATTGTTTTCAAAGCATTGATGTATTGATAAGCGCAAACCGAAGCTTCGAAATAACACAATAAATCCTAATAGAATAAAATGAATTGTTGAAAAAAATAATTAAATGATTAGATGCACAGCTAACATTTAAACAAAAGTGTTTATATCACACAAGGTTTCAAGTACATTGGGTTATCAATCGTCAGTAAATAGGACGCATCGCTGCAGCAAGCAAACAGTGTGGTTTTGCAGACATCGAAAACTGAGGATCATTGTTTATTTTTGGCTTAAAACCTTCCGGGATTTAAGTCAATTAATACTTCTCCTCCACCCAGATTTCACACTTCTATATATGTAGCCTGCCTGCAATGTCATTTCAAAAACGCTGGTGTGCTCTTCCGCTTTATTGACTTCTATTATGTTTTGATATCTACGCACATATCTGAGAAATTAGCTGCCAATTTAAAATATTTTAGAGATATCTTAGAGATGGTTCTAAGACTATTGCTCAGTGATAACTTAGATGTCTATACTGTTACTTATTTTGGGAGGTGCACATTAGGTGCAGAGTAGACTGTTTATAGGCTTGATGCAGAAGTAGAAATTGGCTTTAGCTCCACCCTTTGGCCCTTTTGCATGCTGGCGATCTTCAGAATTCAGTAGGTCACAAGGTGATGAACGGGAGTTCTGCATTAGGCACACCTACCAAAAAAAACTCTCTTGATGAAGTAGCATGTAGCTCCCCATGTGAAGTGGAATTGTGGGTGTGGTTTTTTCGCATATGTCTAAAACTAATTAAAATTAAAACTAAATTAAAACTAATTATTCTATCTTTTCATATTTTATTTTAATTGACTGACAAAAAACCTAATGATTCTTTGACCCAAAAAAGGTTGTTTAAATATCGTTTAAATGTGGCCTCTGCCAATTTGTGCCAAATAACTAAAGTCATACCGCTGCCTAATCTTTTCCGTCACACAAAACATGCTCATACTAGAACTAAAAAGTCAAAGAAAGAAAAAATATATTTAAATTGAACAAAAAAGCTCCAAAGACTCAGGAAAAAGAAAACAATTCAGGGCTGAGTTTACGTCAGTCTCAGAGGGAGACTTTGTTCATTTTTAATAGAAGCTGGAAACTAATTCTTGCTCTTTTTTGAGGGAAAATGAGACCAGTACTGCTATTTGGCTTTAACGATTACTTCAACAGTGGTGGGAAGGTGCGTGCTTATATTTTAACTTAAAATATAACATGTTGATTTCAAAACGTTTATTAATGTTTAGAAAATGCATGATCATCTTTCAGTTTCATTTTACAGAAACCAAATCAGTCCCATCAGTGCCATCTAGTGGTGAAATGAGCTGAAAACCCTTGGAAGTACAAGACCTGTGATATGGCTTGTTTTCAAAGTCATAAAACAGAATTTTCATTCATTCATTCATTTTCAAACCCGCTTATTCCCTTTTGGGGTCACGGAGGTCTGCCATTGCCTATCTGTACACCCTGAACAGGTCGCCAGTCCATCACAGGGCAACATACACACCTAAGGGGAATTTAGATTATTCAATTAACTTAACCGCATGTTTTTGGGATTGTGGGGGAAACCGGAGTACCCGGAGGAAACCCACGCAAGCACGGGGAGAACATACAAACTCCTTCCAGGAAGGTCATCAGCGAGCCTAAAACTGACAACCTTCTAACTGGAAGGCCACAGTGTTACCCACTGCTGCCCAAATTGTATTTTTTGTACAATTTTAAGTTGAATTTGAATTACACATGTTGTGGAATTTCTGTATAATTTAGTAAAAATCGCTTGAATTTTAAATACTCAACACAAGTGCAAAGTAGCCAAAATCTAAAAATTTAAAGAGATTCATGTCAAATTTTCAGATAAAAGTTAAAATTCAGTCTTTTGACCTGCTGACATCCAAAACGAATGAGAAAGAATGAGAAAAGTGGATTTAGTTTTTCTCTCCCATTGTTTTTAATTAACATTTATTTTAACATAAGAACATATAGACAAACGTACTTAGATCTGAGCGCTAATCCTCCTCATCAGTTATGGAGAATGTCACTCTAGACTGCCTAAATATAACCTGTCATTATAGTCTTGAAATAAATATGAGAGGTTACATCAGCTTTATTTTTTTTCTTCATACATAATAGATAGAACAAAATCCTTTACTGCTGCAAGCCGGTGGCAACTTCCACAAAGTTTCGATGCCCAAGGGCAGAATGCACAGTGTGGAAGAGGAGTGTTTAGTTTTAATTAGAGCCCCTGCGTACCATCACAAGGGGTGCTTTCAAAAGCTGTGAACTACACTGACCCAAGACAATAAGGGCACAATTACAACAATAATGTAGTTGATTTGTTATATTAAAGAAATCTCCAGCCATCTAGCTTTATTCTTCTCATGGGAGGGAGCATCGATGTATAATTGATAACAGAGTTTTATCCCTTTAATAACATCTGATTTTTTCACTGCTATCAATATCCTAATAACATTGTTATGATCTGAAGCCTCTGATGTAATAATTATGTTAGGCTTGTCAAAGTCAATGTATTATTTTCATCTTTTGCTTCAGACAAAAATTTCCAAATGCACCTCCTCCTAGTTTGTCTAAGCTACAGCCTCCAAACTTTGCAAAAACATCCAAACTGCTTTGCTTTTTATTTTCATACTGGTACCACTACAGGAATTCTGAAATTCTTATATTGATTTAACATGGGGTCAGACTTTGTAAAAACTGTAACCTCAAAGAACTTTAAAAAAATAGAAGGTTCTAGAAGGGGTTAAATATTTACCATTGACATTTAATAACCATTGAAAATACATGAGAATAGGCAACACAAACATCTTACAGTTGAAACAGAGAAATTGAGATGTGTATTTTAATATAAATAACACAACATAAATGACATCACTGCTCACTAGCAACCAAACTTTACCCTAGCAACCAAACTTAAAAGATTTATTTCTTAACTCTATCTCAGCTTTAGTAAATGATAAAGACTTTTATGTAACATATTGAAAGGAACGGTATATTATGTTACTGACCCGTCCAATTTTCTCCTATTTGCAGTGGTCAACTTGTTTATAATCTGCTATATATTTCAGATCTTAGGAGTGTTTCATTCTAAAACTGCCCAAGGTTCTCCATTCCAGCAAAGTAATGTTCCAAGTTGTCTCTCGAACCCTGAACAAGATGCAACAAACACAAAGACACGCCGCAAACTCTCCTCTAGGTGTGATCTTTGGAGTGTTAATGAAGACCTAGATTGTGACGGGGATTTGGTGGCGTTGGGAACTGAAACTGTTTCAATCGACACCGGCCCAAATTGATAAAAAACTGAAACGAAACAAAAGAAAAAAATGCTGCAAGTAGACTGCCAACAGTTCTGGTGGTTTCATTAGGCATGCGCCTTCAATAGTTGGGATGGTTTGGATAAGAATGTCAGATGGTCGGGATGACGATTGGGTCTTCAAAATCCAAGCACATGGTACGGCCTCAGCAGGTTTAGGCCAAGAGAAAAGACACGGTCAATTCTAATCATACACACCTGAACCAGATTTAAATGAATAGCATCATGTATATCTTTAGCAATAGCAATTATGAAGCATCACATGCATCATAAGGGATTAACACAAATGATAAAATAAATCATACCAAAGGTCAAAATCAAGCAGGAGAGTCCATCCATTTTGAGCACATTGTCCCAGTCGTCAAGCGTTATTTACTTCCATGTGCACATTATTCTAACCAATCGAGGAAACATATATGATAACATATGTAATCAATGAGTGGCCCTTTTGATGTCACATGGCTATATTTTCAACTGACTCAGACCGGAGCGATCAGTGTGGTGGGAACGACGACTAAGTCTGCAGACGATTGCATCAATGTAACAACTGTTCCTCTTGGTCTGAACCAAATGAAATGAACTAGAGGTGTGAAAGCACCTGAGATCCCTCAGGACCCTGCATAGGTTTTGCTCACCTATAGCCCTCCCTGGCAATGGAGATGCACCCTGTCAATAATTAAAAATGCAAAGCACAAATTTGACCTTCATTTAACATTGCATTAGTGTAACGTATGATTCAGTGTGATCATGCACAGAAAGAGAAAGACTGAAACAGAGAGATGGAATATAAAGCTCTCAATCTAACATTTGGAGCATGCCTACAACTTGTAATTAATTTTGTGTGTGTGTGCGTGCGTGCGTTTTGTAAAGGCAAAGTTTGGAGTAAACATTATTCAAATTAGTAAACGTAATTCCCAAATGCCTCAGCACACTTAGAACAAAACTAATTAATGATACCAAAAAGCAAATAATTTCAGCATCGAATAAAAGACGTAATAATTTTCTCATCGATCCTGAGAAACAGCTGCTGATAATGAAATGGATTCCTCATCAAGTTAAAATGACTGAATTAATTTTGCTGAACAAACAAGAGAGAAAAAGAATTTGGATGCGTTGAAAAGGAAATAAAAAGAGGAAATGTCAGTGTTTGAGGGAGGAACTTAAGCTTTACAGTGACCATGGTCACTATTAGCATATTTCAGGATAACCGTGGAGCAATTTGTTGTACTATAACATAGAAGAGTAATAGCTTGCAGCCAAACATGCAGAAAAGGAAAGCATGCAGCAATAAAAATAGTGTGACATCATTGCTTCTTACTAAAGAAATGCATTAAATCTGTTTACTTGTACATGTTAAGTTTGAATCTGGAAATTGGTTTCTTAAAATGCTTTACAAACATAAATGCTAAATTGAGGTAAAAAAATGTTTTCTCCCCTTAAAAAGAGTTAAATAATGTCTGTAATATCATCAAAAATGTAAGTTTTGATTTAACATATTTTTACTCCCTCATTTATAAATAGGTCCTAAATATTAGCATATTGTGAAAAACTTGTAAAAGTATATATATATATATATATTGTGACGGGAGTCCATTCCAATCAGCGCGGTCCTGGCATAAAATGGAAACACCTGGCGCCCGTCGTCACAGGGAGATCGGGAGCAGCCGCGCATCATTAGCGCGGCAGCATAAGAGAGAGAGCAGAGGAAGCCAGAGGGAGAAGAACCTCCGAAGAGTGCAGCAGCTAACTCCTCTCTCTCTCTCTACCTCCAGACAGCCCGTGACGACCAGACGACGGCACCGTCCCCCACAGCCCGTGACGACCAGACGACGGCACCGTCCCCCACAGCCCCGACTATTCTGGACACCGAGCACGTGAGCACTACTGGGATTGGGAAGAGCACCGAGACGAAAGAGGACACGAGCACCGAGCACTGGAAGACTGCACTACCCACGAGCACTACTTTCATCACACTCAATAAATCCACCCTCCGGGGAACTTTTCTGTTTACAACCTTGTTGTGTGATCCCTCTCCTGCGACAACTGGTGGAGAATGTGGGTATAACACCCAGGGGGGATCACACTCAAGCGTTTATACACCCCGGATATTTAACCCTGCAGTTTTTTTTTTTCTTTTTTTTCATTTTATTTGGATTCACAGTGAGTACGGTGTGCGACGCTCTCCAAAATGGAAGACATCGTCAAACACCTGGCTGAGATGAACATTCGACAACAACAAATCGTCGAGTTCCTGATGAAGCAGCAGAGCGAAACGGAGCGGAAGGTCAGCGATCTTCAGGGTGCCAGCGCCCAACAGATCCCGCTGTCTGATGTGAGAGCTCAGGCTATGCGGCTTCTCCAAAAACTGACTCCCCACGATGACGTCGAATCCTACCTCCAACTCTTTGAATCCACTGCAGAATCGGAAGGGTGGCCACGAGACGAGTGGGCACGGGCGCTGGCACCGCTGTTAACCGGCGAGGCGCAACGAGCTTTCTTTTCTCTGGACTCCAGCATACGTGATGATTACGAAGAGCTCAAGAAGGAGATACTTGCTCGACTGGGCCTATCCCCCATCTCCGCGGCACAGCAATTCCACGGCTGGGAGTATCGCCCTCGCCGGCCAGCGCGTGCCCAAGCCGCTGACCTATCCCGCCTCGCCCGACTCTGGCTGCTCGAAGGAAGCCCCTCCGCTAGCCAGGTCGTTGAACGTGTGGCGCTGGACAAGCTGTTGAGAGCGCTTCCTCGCGCACAGAAGCAGGCGGTGCGGATGAAAAACCCGAACACATTATGGGAGGCCGTAGAGGCCATTGAGCTGGCGGAGGTGGCCCACTGCGACGACCCCGGAGAGCGTGCGCCACCGTACCCCCGGAGGGTGGTCCAGGACCCGCGTCCGCCAGAGGGCACCCCGCGACCAGAGAGCAGACCGGCGGCTCCCTTCCCCCACGACGAACCGATGCCTACGGATCCACCATCACCCCCCAAGAAGAAATGGCTGGCGGGTTGTGGATTCCACCATCGGTTGCCGGAAGGAGCCCCGGGAGTGACGGTGAGGGTCAATGGACGCCGCTATCACGCGTTGTTGGACTCGGGGAGTTCCGTGAGCCTGCTGAGGAGTCAGCTCCTCCCACCTCGACCTGAAACCCATGCCATACTGCCTCTAACGTGCGTCCACGGAGAAACCCGAGAGGTGAAGGCCCGCGACGTCCAGCTCCAGGCCAGAGGGAAGACCTGGATGGTCGAGGTGGGTTTAGTAAAAAACCTACCGGTGCCAGTACTCCTCGGCAGGAATTTCCCCGGGTTCGCAGGCCTGCTCACCGCCGCCACCCACCGACCCGTCAGCCCTGGAAGGAGCCGCCCAACCCCGTCGCAGGAGGAGGCTTCATCCAACCCGGCTGTCACCCTAGCGTCGGATAGCGGGAGAGATGGTGAGTCCGCCCCCCCCTCTGCTAACCTCTTCTATGATGTGTTCCAGCGGGTTACACGAGGGGGGTCCTTCAGCCGCGAGCAGCACGAAGATGACCGGCTGAAGCACTGTTGGGCTCAGGTGCGCGTGGCTGAGGGACAGGAACTCCAACCCGGGCCCCATCCTCTCCCGCACTTCATCGTGAAGGATGGTCTGCTCTACTGCGTCGCCGAACGACGGGGGGAGATTAAGGAGCTACTCGTCGTCCCCCGGTCGAAGACGGAGACGGTGTTGGAGCTCGCGCACTCCCACCCAATGGCCGGGCACCTGGGAGCAGGAAACACGACCCAGCGGATCCGAGACCGCTTCCATTGGCCGGGGATTGACGGCGAGGTAAAAGCGTTCTGCAAGGCATGTCCTACATGCCAGAAGACATCACCGCAAACGCCTCCCCCCAGTCCACTGATTCCACTCCCCATCATAGGGGTGCCCTTTGAGAGGATTGGGATGGACTTAGTGGGGCCGTTGCCGAAGTCTGCCCGTGGCCATGAGCACATCCTGGTCATCGTGGACTACGCCACCCGGTACCCGGAAGCCGTGCCCCTACGCAAAGCCACAGCGAAAAACATCGCGCA
Source organism: Danionella cerebrum (assembly GCA_007224835.1). Lineage (NCBI taxonomy): Eukaryota > Metazoa > Chordata > Actinopteri > Cypriniformes > Danionidae > Danionella > Danionella cerebrum. The sequence goes on from SRMA01026910.1 coordinate 90,584, forward strand.
GGAGCTGTTCCTGCTGTTCAGCCGGGTGGGCATCCCCAGCCAGATCCTGACTGACCAGGGAACCCCCTTCATGTCCCGGCTGATGGCTGACCTCTGCCGGCTGCTAAAGGTCGACCAGCTCCGCACCTCGGTCTACCACCCCCAGACGGATGGCCTGGTCGAGAGGTTTAACCAAACCTTGAAGAGGATGTTGAAGAAGGTGGCCGCTGAAGACAGGCGCGACTGGGATCGGATGATCCCCTATGTCCTCTTCGGCATCCGGGAGGTCCCCCAAGCCTCCACAGGGTTCACGCCATTTAAATTGCTGTTCGGCCGTCAGCCAAGGGGACTCCTGGATGTCGCCCGAGATGCGTGGGAGCAGCAGCCGGTAGCGCTCCGCTCTGTGGTCGAACACGTGACCCAGATGCGTCAGAACATCGAGCGGGTCATGCCGTTAGTCCGGGAACATCTGGTCCAGGCGCAGCAAGCCCAACAACGGCACTTCAACAGGGCAGCCCAACCCCGGGAGTTCCAGCCGGGAGATCGAGTGATGGTCCTGGTCCCCACCTCAGCCTGCAAGTTTCTGGCCAAGTGGCAGGGGCCATACACCATCACATCCAAAGTCGGTGAGGTCAACTATAAAGTTCGACAGCCCGGGAGAAGACAGCCGGAGAAACTTTACCACATCAACCTCCTGAAGAAGTGGGTGGGGACCAGAGACCAACTGGCCGCACTCGCCTCCTGTTCCCCGGTGGTGGTGGACTCCAGCGAAGACCTCTCGGCTGCCCAGAAGAAGGAGCTGCAGCACCTGGTCAGTCAGTTCCAGGATGTGTTCTCCGATCAGCCAGGGCAGACCAACGTTGTCGAACACCACATCAGGACCCAACCAGGAGTTATCGTCCGGCAGCGGCCCTACCGAGTACCGGAAGCCCGTCGGCAGGCTATAGAGGAGGAAATCCAGCAAATGCTTAAGTTGGCTGAAGTTGGGGATAATAGAGCCATCCCGGAGCCCGTGGTCCAGCCCCATTGTGATGGTTCCCAAACCCGACAGCACCCTCCGCTTCTGTAATGATTTCCGACGGCTGAACGAGGTCTCGGAATTCGACAGCTACCCCATGCCCCGAGTGGATGAGCTCCTGGATCGCCTAGGACAGGCGAGATACATTTCGACCCTCGACCTCACGAAGGGCTACTGGCAGGTGGCAGTATCGTCGTCTCCCTTTCGGCCTTCACGGAGCCCCGCCCATGTTCCAACTAATGATGGACATCTTGCTCCGCCCAGACTAGACCTAAGCTGCCGCCTACCTGGATGATGTGGTCATCCACTCGGAGGCGTGGGACGACCACCTGGACCGTCTGCGGAGGGTGCTCACGGAGCTCCGGGAAGCCGGGCTATGTCACCTTGCCCAAGCCGATGCGTCGTACCTGGGATTCCGTGTGGGGCGCGGCGTGATCCGCCCCCAGGAGAAGAAGGTCAAGGCCATCCAAGAGGCCCCTCGCCCCACCACAAAGACCCAGGTACGAGCCTTCCTGGGGTTGGCGGGGTATTATCGATGTTTTATCCCCAACTATTCCTCTATAGCCGGCCCCCTGACAAACCTGACCAGGAAGGGGCAGCTGGAGAAGATTGTGTGGACTCCGGAACTGGAGGGGACGTTCCGGAGCATAAAGCAGGTGCTCACGACGGCTCCGAGCACCTGACTTTAACTGCCCCTTCCTGCTACAGACTGACGCCTCCGACACAGGGTTGGGAGCCGTCCTGTCCCAAGTGCAGGAAGGTGAGGAACACCCTGTGATCTTTATCAGCAGGAAGCTGAACCCGGCCGAGACTCGGTATGCGGCCATTGAGAAGGAGGCCCTGGCCGTCAAGTGGGCAGTCCTGGAGCTGAAATATTATCTCCTGGGCCGGCGGTTCACCCTCCTGACGGACCACGCCCCACTACAATGGATGGCAAGAGCAAAAGACACCAACGCTCGGGTGACCCGCTGGTTCCTCGCGCTCCAGGACTTCCACTTTGAAGTCCGTCATCGGGCCGGGGCCGACAACGCCAACGCCGATGGCCTGTCCCGGATCTGGGCCGGCTACGCAGGTTTGTCGGGGGTCACTCCCCACCCACCCTTGATACCCAATCTTTCTGTGATGCATTTCAGGACCCACCAGGACAACGCTTGGGGGGGGAGTGTGACGGGAGTCCATTCCAATCAGCGCGGTCCTGGCATAAAATGGGAACACCTGGCGCCCGTCATCACAGGAGGATCGGGAGCAGCCGCGCTTCATTAGCGCGGCAGCATAAGAGAGAGAGCAGAGGAAGCCAGTGTGAGCTTGATCTCCGAAGACTGCAGCAGTTAACTCCTCTCTCTCTCTCTCTCTCTACCTCCAGACAGCCCATGACAACCAGAAGATGGCACCGTCCCCCACAGCCCCGATTCTCCTGGATACAGAGCACGTAAGCACTACTGGGATTGGGAAGAGCACAAAGAAGAAAGAGGACACGAGCACCGAGCACTTGAAGACACGAGCACCACGTATCAACTGTTCAATAAATCCACCCTCTGGGGATATTTCTGTTTAAAACCTTGTTGTGTGGTCCCTCTCCTGCGACAATTGGTGGAGAATGCGGGTATAACACCCAAGGACGGATCACACGCAAGCATTCATCACCCCGGCTTTCTAACACTGCATTTTTTCTTTTTTTTT